>JBCAUA010091832.1:0-10482 GCA_038406235.1 Peronia verruculata
TCTGTCTGTCTGTCTGTCTGTCTGTCTGTCTGTCTGTCTGTCTGTCTGTCTGTCAGTCTGTCTGTCTGTCTGTCTGTCTGTTAATCCATCCATCCATCCATCCATTCATCCATCAATCCTTTCATCCATCTCTCTATGGAATTACAATTTGAGGATAAAATACCTTATCTGATCACTCAGCTTATGAAATTAATACATTGTCATGTACTTTTAGGGCCTTAGTCATCAACAAACAATGATCAACCAACCTTTGGCATCATGGTCCAGCAGCCTGGCTTCGTCTTTGAACTCAGTAATTTCCCGACAATTTGATAACAATCAAAGTGGAATGGTCTATACATACAAGGTTTTGTAGATGTATAAAAAATGTCTCGAAGTTTAAAGTAGAAAAACAATAAATGTGCGAACAGGATGCTGCTGTGTCTGCATATTTTGTCTTCCCAGGAAAAGAGCATTTAATCCGTCAAGTATCGGACATTTATTGTGCACTTTGGAGAGATATATGCTGGCTTGCACGTAATCGTTTGCGACACTTGACATGCTGCTATCTGGCCAGACATCTGGGCAAACCACTTTATCTTTTACTCACTCCTTTTCATCAACTTACAAAAGTAGGACGGCCATGTGGAACAAAACAAAACAACATGTGGTCCCTTGTCAACCACTCCCACTTGTCATTGTCCTCTCTCCGCCTGTCACTACAATCATAACTATCGCTGGCCTTACTTTTTTCTTTTCCTTCCTCGCTGTGCAGTAACGGATATGTACGCGCTCTCTAGGCCAGTAGGTTCTATGTTCAAGGCCACGCTCACACGGTATGTTACAGACTCTCACAAAACAGAATCTTTACCTCTTCTACTTTACTACTCCAAACAACGAATTAAAAAATGATAGAATGATTGACTTAGTCATTCATTCATTCATTCATTCATTCATTCATTCATTCATTCATCCATTCATGCAACATATGTTCATCTCATTCATTCATAATAATAAGATTTATTCAGCTATGTTATTCACCCAATGTATGATTGACTGAGTGACTGATTGATTGTAAACTTATTTATTTAATTATTTTTAATATATTGATTTATTCATTTATTTGTGCTTAACTAACAGTTGTTTCCAAATAAATTCTGTTTCAATACTGAGAGGGAACTCCCAATGATGAAGGTTTACACTCTCAGCGCTCTGTAATGGTTTCCTCGCATAAACCAGTCTGACTTTCTATCAATTTCTATAGTTGTGAGTTACTGTTTATTGTCAATCAAATTCTGTCTTACATTTGTATGGTCTGCAGTCAGTCAAGCAACGTTAATAAAGATGTTCAATCACCGTCTGCTACCAACTGATTGACTGACTGACTGACTGACTTACGAATTAAATGACTGACTTACAGACTGACAGACAGACTGACTGACTGATTGAAGCCATGAGAAAGTGAATGACGACATAGGCTTGGCAATTCTTCTCCATTTGCTTGTGTCATCTGCCATTCTCAGGATTTGGCAAGAAGATGATTTGACCATCCTTTGATGTTATCTGCCCATCCTGGTACTGTCACGTGCATAACAGTTTTCTCAAGTCCAGATGACTTTGTGAGATGATCGTACTATCTTAGTTTTCGGATCTTTATAACGGCGTTGTCGTGGTCCAGTGGCTGCCCTTGCCACATTGCAGACATTTTATTTTTACTTGTGACACGACCTTTGAGAAATAATACCTCATTTATATAGTCAGGAAAAGAGTAAAACAATGACAGTAAGACGTTAGGTCAAAGTATGGCAGGTCTCTACGGTGGACAAATTCAAACCACTCGAAAACTCTGCCAGCAGAATGAGTGGATGTGCACGATAACGTGAGCACTTGAAGTAAGGGTGCACTCAGACATGCTGGAGACAGAAAACAACAAGTTACAAAGGTTGTTTTGTAAACGTAGTCCTCGTTATCTGATTAAGTGGCTCAAATTTCTCCCTCTGCCCACTTATTAGAAACAAACGACATGCTTGAAAGCTGTGGACGTACGCTAGCGTTCATATATAAACACACATACGTACACATTTATTTGGCGGGCCGACCGGCCGGTTGTGCAGAAAACAGACTTTCAGTAAATCATTCTAGTTCAAAACAGCTCGGAATTCATCTATTAAAAATTATATGGTTAGAAAGAGCTAAAGCTGAGCTTTTCAATGATATAAAGTACAATACAAACAAGTAAGAAACATCCGCAAGGCAACAAGTTAAAAACATCGAATTTTCAGCCTTGATCGGCCCGTTGACGCTGCACGGGGGCAGTTTGGAGTAGCTACTTTTTAAAAGCAAGTTTTCTCGCGGGTTCCACTGTAGTTTTTTTTTCTATTGTAGTTTCGGACCACTTGAGGGGACTTGAGTGGGCTATGTGGCCTTTGATTTCTGTTCTTCTTTTTGGTTCAAGGGGATTTCGTCTTTGGACATGGAATTTCTCACTGTTCTATTAGGTAAAATTCGCTTCATCTTGTAAAAGGAATGTCTATTGAGCTGCTCATACTTATTATGGCAATAACTTTACCAAATTGGGGCAGATAAACCCCAAGTTTAAGTGATATGGTGAGAAATATCACAGCGCAATGAGGAGCCCCACTGAATAAACACGGGCCTCGCATGCGGGGATTGGCTTCACCTATCGTAAAAAGACGTGGTTCGCAGTTCTTGGGTTAAAAAACCTGGCCCCTTCAGTTTTTTAATATCAGAGTTCCACTGTATCCCCGGTAATGTTAATAAATAATACAATGCAATCCACTTCAAGTCAACCTCTCGGGACTGACAAAAAAGTGTATGTTTTAGCGAGGCTGACATCATCTATTTTCAGGGGACACAATCTCTGGTGGGTACATTACATACATGGAGTCAAAATGTGTGTTGTGTATTTACATGTATTGGGTTAGATCTTTGTCCCTTATCTTTCTGACAGAGGAGCTTTCCTCTCAAACTCTAGCCTAGTAGTAGTACTTTGCCTTGAGTCAACATCTTTAAGAAATTTCAACTTTGTATCCAGATTGAGAACAGTACTTTTTCTCAGACATTATGATCATGGAGTTAAGGATAAAAGTTAATTGAAATGAGTAGACTAGTCACAGCGAGGCCAGAATGCAGGAATGAACATGTGTGAAATCAGACGCAATGATCGGACGCAATGACTGTCTGCACTGTCTTTGTGTGTGAGCATGTGGGAACAAATTGGGCAAAGTGAGCCAAGAATTGGCAAGTATTTTGAGTATTTTTCACACAATGTGAGGCAAGCAAAGAGGGGACAGCGTGACACTGTTTGTCACTCTGAGTCGTGTGTGTGTACTGTGTGTGTCAAGGTGGTCAGTGGTCAGTTATACTGACCGTGGGTGTGTCGCAGGCTCACCAGGGCATGTGTAGGAAGGAATTGCTGTGTGGGTGTGTGTTCGTGTATCAACGCGAGACAGGTGAAGTGAGTCAAGCATCTTCACGACAGGTCCACAGGTTACAATATGTCGTAACAAGGTATCTCTCTCTCTCTCTCTCTCTCCATGTCTGACTTTTTTCTGTCTTCACAATTTAGGACTGTCAGTTGGCCAGCGTGGTCGCTGGAGTTGACTTTAAGCACAATCACCTCTGAAGGTGTTGACATTATCAGAAATAAGACTAATGACAGATAATGGGAAAATAATGGGACCATCAGAACATGCTATCCACTAGCCGAGAATTGACTTTAAGCAAGTTGACTTCTCACGGGTTCCACTGTATCTAATGGAACTTCAACTAAGTGCATACACTCATGCTATTATGGTTATGTAACTAAGAGTCTACATACACGCAATTATTCTGAAAATAAGTTGATCCAAATTATTTTAAAGAATCTCTACTTACTTTCTTTGTTTTCTGGGTTTTTTTTTTTTTGTGAGAAACATTTTTACTGCATTTTTTTTGGCTTCTGCTGGCATTTTTTGTGGCATTTTTCGGTGTCTCTGATGATCTCAGATTTCACAACTAAAAGGAACAAGAAAATTTTAGAAAAATGTAGGAAGCTGTTGTTCACTTATTTCTTCCAGAAGGAATAATAAGTACATGTATGTTTTTTCATTAATTCAGTCTCAGATTTTTAATTTCATTACAATTTACTATTGCAAACTTCACTGTCACTTATCACAAATGTGACTTACCTAACTAACCAAATACCCTTCTCAACTGCATTTCTTATGGTATGTGTTCTGTCTTGTATTTATTATTCTGTGTTTCTCTTTTGTTTCTTTTTAATCCAGCATTCATTTTCACAAACCTTTTCTTCATGTACATGTTTATTTTGCTTGTAAATATCAATTTGTCCATCTTAAACATATCAGTCCTATACTAACTTATGCAAAAATCAATAAACTAACATAAAAAAAAATAGCATTTTTTCTATCCAAAAGATGTTAACACAAAAAATCTTGTAATTTCATTAAAAAGTACTTGTAAACAAGAATGCCACCTTTGATACCTGTGAAATAAGAAACATTTTTAAAAGTTAATTTCTACCATTTATTTACTTTTTTATCTCCAGTGAGCCATGGTCATGGCCAGAATACCAATGAGCTGCTCCAGGTGGCGCATGCATTTACACCACTTCTACCACTTGCAGCATCACTATTTTTATGATATTTGATAATAAAAGCCCAAAAATTGTAATTTAGTGGCACGTTCTAACAAGGATTAATAAGGATTTACTAGGGTTATCGATCGGCTCTTTCTTCAATAAATTCATCTGTAGCAACAGGCCACTCCCATTGTCTTCTTCAATTGCCGATATCTCAACTTCTACTTGAGTAAGAGAGGTCATTTTTTTCACACACTTAAAGGGAAATGAATACTCTTTGCAGTGATACCAATAACTCCATATGCTCAAAATCTGACGAGAGCCTGATATCATTGTGTTGCGTCTCATTTGTATTTGTGGCAATTACTGGGAATACTAACACTTTTGGGTATAAAAGCATGGATTCTAGTGCTAAAGTAAGAATACCTTTTGAAACATTGTTTTCTAGACTAATTATGTTGACACTGACAAGCAGGTGGTTCTAATGATAAGATTAGCAATAAAATAGAAAAGCACACCGGGGCTGAACACACTTTCCATATATCTATAAGAATTTACAATTGTAGAATGATATATGAAATGTGATTGATGATTTTGCAAACAGACCACACTGATATCATGAGTACAAGTTTGTTCAATTTTTCTTCCATTTTTCATTTTTTCCAAAGGTATCCTCCATGTTTCTGAAAACATAAGAGTAAACTTAACACCGTTTCACGGCAATGGCAATCGTTCGAGAAAACTTTTTTTTTCCCCCCACTGTTTTCCTCTAGTTTGAATATGCTGAATTCATAAGAAAAGGTAAAAGTATTCTATTTTTACTAATTAAAAAAAAAAAAAAACAACCTTCAGGATGTCCCTTCCCTCCCCTCCCTTAAAGTGACAAAAAGGCAGTTCACTTTTTACTGATTACAAATGGAATCCTTGAAGGTGAACTTGAAACACCATTTTCAACTGGATTAAAGCTTTCTATTCAGCTCATCATTGGGCAGATAAAACAAGATTAAAGTTTTCTTTCTTGTCACTTTTGCTTCAATATAATTTATAAAATGCTCCTGTGCAAGAGAAAAACAAATCTGTTCAATATAAGATTTTGCCCTCAATAATTAAAACACAACAAATCTTACTTGACTATTCACAACTAGATATAAAGCACAATTTTACAAAAACATATGTGACAGAAAATACATTTGTGATAAGATAAATTTGAGCCACTGAAGTCATATTTTTTCTGAAGAACTAGACAAACTATAATGATGTATTCAATGATCTGATCTGGAAACACTGGAATAGTTCAGGCACAAAGAGTCATAAAATGAAAAATTTATAATGCTATGGCTTTCAGATATTATTTGTCTGTTACAATTTCCAAAATTCTATCATCATCTTTTGCATCATCAAAATCATCATCTTCATCATCATCCTCTTCTGAAAGCAGAGAAGCATTTATTGATGACTTTGGAGCTTTGTAGTATTTCAGTGTCGGTGGAAGTGATTTCAGCTGTGAAATTTTCCTCTTCAGATATCTATGCTGACGACATGCTGCAACAGAGAAAACTCCTCCAATACTAGCAATCACGATTAGCACCAAAATATCTGAAATAAAAAAAACGTTTAAAAATTCTTACAGGAGACACTTCATGAAAATTTCACGGAAAGGGATGAGAGAATGACAGGAAAGAAAGAAATTTATCCACACCAAATAATGATGCAGTTGTTTATTCCCCTTCAATCAGTTTCTATCCTTTTTCTTTCTTCTTCTTTAACATGTTTTGCTCATAACATCATCCAAACTGTTTTGTAAACAAAGCTAATTCATTCAATTAGAAGAAAATTAGAAATGAAAGAAAAATGAATTTAAATAAATAAAAAATCCAATGGGAGGAGATAAATTTCTGATGTACTTACAAGTACCAAATGTCCACACTGTGTTTTCATGAGCTTCTTCCAGCAATTCTGATACATCAACCAGACTGCCATTATTGGGAGCTGGTGACAGACCCAGCAGCTTGCACATCAAAGGATAAATGTCAACACTATCAAAGCTCTCAATAACTACACCTTTCTTGAGAGAAGGTCCCATAGCCATAAAGAATGGATGCATGAGTGAAATTTCATTGTCATAGCCATGATCTCCCTCTGCAAAAAAAATCAGGTGACAAAAACTATATTTTATTATCGTACTTATCAGGCCTTGAATATTTCAAAACATCAGTTAGACAGTTAAAGATCTGAGGATTGCAAAAGTAATATATGTTACTGTGAAGCCATTACGCAAATTTAAACAACAAACAAAAGACAGTTGGATTCATACATATCATATTCCTATTTCCTAACAACCTATACTTATATACAGTTGAAACCATTTATAACAGGATTGCTTACAACAGGAAATTGCTTACAATGGGAGAATCATTGATCCCCATGTCCATTCTTACTTTGGCAAAAATATGATAATAAAATATGATTTCATATATATACGGTTGTAGCAGTAGACTGTGACTGTCAAATCGCTTATAACAGGATACCTGTACTATTAGTCGCTCACAATACATTAAATACCTACAGGCCTAGCACTACTCTAAAACTGCATGAGGTGCATAAGTGATCAAGTATGAGTATGATTGCTTGACTACTACTATTTCATTTGCTTTGTTCACTGGGTACCTACCTCGTAAAGGGGAAGGAGTGTGTGAATGAGATAAGTCGTGGTTTGGGGGGAAGAGAGGGGGATGGCCCATGAGCTCTAGAGAAATGCAACTCCGCCTAAGGGCTACAATGTCCTGCGGCACGCAAAGCCGAGCTTGTCAATCTGGATGGTCAGTTCCAGTACCTAGCCTCAGGGTATTGGTTTTAACTATGAAGACACCACTGTGGCTTCAGAGTGACACAATGCAAGCCTATATCGACCACCTTAGTGACCAATGTCTTCCTGTAATCTCTCCCATAATTCCACCCTTTCTTCATATATAATATTATAATATTTGAAAGGAGCCAACGGTAGGAGAAGAGGCTGTACTCACAAAGACATGTCAATGTCATATGGATGTCAAATGTATCACCCCATGTCACACAGACTATTTCTTTTAGATTTTTTCATAACCTGAAATAACTGCTTGGAGCAAACCACTTCACTTTGGGGTGTATTGTCTGCAAGCTATCATTCCTCTGACCATGTGGACTGAGACTATTCTTATTAGATCTGACTGGCTAAGGTTGACGGAGCAGCAGTGACTACAAGGAAAAATACATGGTCTCGTGATGACATAGAGTGAAAGATCTTAAGAGAGCTATGTGATAGTTAAACTAATAGATAAATAGGCTATTTTAGCTGTCATTCATAGCAATTATAGCTCATTCGGACTCTCAGTAGCTTGATCGCTGGTCAATACGAAACTTGTTGAGTAGGTCAAGTGGTCAGTGGAGTCTGCCCTTTTATTCAATATGGTATAAACAGAGAGACTCGTTTATTTGATATTTTCTTCGTTACGAGTAGTTTCAGACCACTTTAGAGGTTTTGAGTGGGGCATTGGCCTTTGATTTCTGTTATTCTGTCTTTCTGTAGCCTTTTGCCAGTTTTTGGATCTATCTATGGACTCTCACACTCTTAAAATCAAAGAAAAAAATTGTTGCCTGTCGAAAATCTTGAACTTAAATGTTGCTATACCTATCTTGTGACATTTTGGCAAACTGGGTCCCATAAATCCTCATTTTTGTTGCTAAGAAATATCAAGATCACAGTGATGTGAAAGGTATTGCATGGAAAGGCCGGATCATATGCACACTATGAAGACCGTTTCACCTGTCCAATATGTAGGCCAATGTGGTGCACAGTCCAGGGTTAATAATTTATACTGATGAACAAAGTAGGCTGAGGCTGTAGGCCGACATGGATAAAGAAAGGACTCATTCATGTAGCTGCTAACATTAGGTATAAACATGTACCTCTGACCACTTCACCAATAGTGATGAATACTGATAAGAGTAGTTGCATTTGTAAACATTCTGCGATACTAATACATGTATCACATTGTGTTCCAATTGCTGTAAGCCTTGGATCAAGCAAAGATCTATTCACATCACTATATTTCGATAGCTTTGCTACTCATGCAAAACCACTGCAGTTATGGCTTCTCATCTCACTCTCTGCCACATGACGATGTGCGCAAGAGATTGAGCACAGTAGGAGGAGGGATGGTGTAATTATGATACCCTTACGTTTGCTTAGGCAATGATAATAAATTTTATTAGGTTATTCTACTGTCTAGGCACTAAGTCCATGCTGAGGACAGCGGTGGGAAAAAGTAGGATACAAGGCTGGTGAAGTGTGTGTTAGATATCTACATGGTCAGTTGATCTGCAAAAGACCTTTGATTGTTGTATACATTTGCATAAGTGATCTCTCTAACATAATATGTTTTGTTATCGTCATTACTTAAATCTTTGCTGAAACACATGAAAGTTAAAGAACTCATCAAGGGAGACAATCCAAGAAAAACAAAAGTCTCCTGTAATCAGATAGTAAGCTAACAATTTTTTATTCCTCCAATTCATTGTACATGGGATATAACAGGAATTGCTTACAGGTGGAGTTCTTTGTGGTCCCAGCAATCCTATTTCTACATGTATCAGGTTTCCACTGAATATGTACATGTATATATTTTTCTGCATTTCTAATTTTAAAATGTGAGTAGAAACTACTGCTGTTATACCCTGGTTTCTGTAATAATATTTTTCATTTAATTAGGTTGAATCTGAGGTGAAAAATGATGAGAACTTCTGAACTGTATTCTATGTTATCTGGAGAGAAATGCTAGTGCACAGTGTGTGCTGACCAAGTTTTTTTTTTTACCAGACCCAGCTCTGAGACACTTCTTGCACTGGACAAGCTGACTCAAAAGATACTAATTCTACTACTAAACATGGTCTGATTTTCTTAATTTAGATAAACAAAAATATGCAGGAAGGGAAATAAGATTTTTAGTGATGACATGCACCTCATGTTGATACCATCCAATCAACTTTCAATGGACATATTAAACAAAAAAATTCAGAAGGCATTTTTCATGAATGAACACGAACGCACGCACACATGCATGCACGCATACAGACAGACAGACACACACACACACACACAAAAAGGCGCAAGCCCACTGTTCAGTTTACTGAAAAACAAGAGTAATAGAATTATGGGACTCTGTGAAAAAGGACTTACTCAGTGTAAAGTCAGCAATGCTCATATTGTAGATGAACGAGTAAGACAGGTTAGCCAAGGCAACAATAGGTGGAACGCGGGGGTTGTTTTTGAAATGAAATCTTTCAGGTATCTCCTCAGCTCTGAACACTGCGAAATGACTGCCTGGCTGGTCAGCAGCTTTCTTTAGTGCATCATATACAGTATCCAGTTTACCTGGTGGAATAAAGACAGAAAAAGGACTGGGTTAACAAAGAAAAGAAGAATTCATGCAGATCCTTCAACTGACCCTTTATACTACTAGTGTATAATACATCACACGTCCCTTATAATAAAAAAAGGTCAAGATAGAGACTTTTGCACTGCTCTGTGGCAGCTTCCTAGCACAAGAATAATTTTGTTTGTCTGTGTGTTCATTAAGAATTTGGCACACACAGCATGATGGAAATATTTCTACAGAGGAAATGACCTAGCCTTTGCATTCTTGGGATTTTATATCTCGAGCAGCCCTATTTGAGGAATGACAGGATGAAACAACCAAACACAAACCAAATGAAAACAAAAACAATGCTATTCAAATATGACTTATAAATTATTAATAATTAAATTATCTTTAATATAATATTCTTCCACTCTTCCTCTGAAGACCGTCACCTGTCTCGCTCCACCTGAGGAGTTTTCCTACCACTGTCATGGGCTAAGCCCT
>JBCAUA010091842.1:0-10482 GCA_038406235.1 Peronia verruculata
TTTTTTTACCACGGTTGTGGACAGCTGAGATAACCACCACTATAGGAGGTTGAAAAGCTTATAAAAAACCATAACCACCAGATAGTAACCAAAAAGAGTAACACCTATGTGACCAGATCTTGTATCAGCCACTGCCAAACCTACTATAGAAAAGGATGTAAAATGAAAGCTTTCTGACAGACACATGGGTTTTGTTTTTTTTTTTTCACTGTAATAGTAATTAAATGGGTGTGGTCTCCCTTGGCACACATTACTACGAAAATAGAAGTCATATTTTTCCCAACTTCTCTGAAGGCATGCACAGACTACTCTCAGAAATGGTAAGCAGTTTTTTAGAAAACCAAAACAACTGGAATGAACATTCTTGCCCAAATAGTACTGGGGAGTTTTCCTGCTCCTTCTGCATTTTGCACCACTGAGCTAACGGTTAGGCAGACCACTCACATAGGCCTATGCTCACTGCTCCGTAAAGCACAAGCCACTTCCTTTCAGCAAATTTAAATATCATTTACTGATATTTAACATTTTACAATAAATTGTTTAACAGGTTTCACCGCCATGCCCTTTTCTGACGCAAATGAAACATGCCATGCTGGAGAACTCCTCATGAAAGGAAACCTGTTTTTTTTTTCTTTTAAATAAAAGGCCTGTATTGTCTAGTTACCTTAACATTTCACTGGCTACCTTGACTGCTAAGTCTTCAGAAGAGGAGCGACTTATCAGCAGGGTTTGAATGATGGATGGATGGATACAGTAGGATCAAAAAGTGTACACTAATTAAATTTATTCACATGGACGTTCAGTTTTTCTGTTCTATATTATTTTTCATACATACGCTCTTGGTTGTAAACACAATCACTTAAAATATAATTTTTCAAGAAAATGTACAAAACATTTTTTCAACTTTATCATATATGAAGGAAAACAAAGACACTCGCCAAAATGAGCAGAGAAAAGGAAACATCCAACGTACATATTATATGAGGCAACAATGACATGTAAATTAAATAACAGTAGAGCACCCTTGCCTAATTATTCGGAAAAGCAACAAGATGTAGCTGTGACGGATATCAAACACGCTCCACGAAACTCGTCATGGAAAACTGAGTGAATGTTCACATGTCGACTTGCAGATCTAAGATATTATTCCTATGTACAACAATCGTTTTTTCTCTTACACTTCCATTTTTTTTTTTCTCTCACTCCAAATCTGTCTTTCAATGTCACAAATACTCCTGTGTACATTCTCCGTGCATCTATTCTTTGATGCATACCTCTATTTCTACAACTCTTTTGCTCATCTTCTTCCATTCATATTTTCGTCCTCTCACTCAATCTCATTAGCTCCCATTTACCCCACCTCGCAGACTTTCCACTATCTCTCTCTCCTCGCAGACTTTCCACTATCTCTCTCTCCTCACAGTTCTTTCATTCCTTGATCCCTCCCCTCCTTGTGCTCTCAACTGTTTATACACTCTGTTCCATCTGTCACTCTCTCCTGTCCCCCACATCTTGATCAGAGCAGTTTGTCCCATTCAAAATCATCCTCAATTTCATCCCCTTGTAGAAAGTTTGGGTTGGCCGCTAAGCTGGAAACTTGTCGCTCAACCTGAAAGGGTTAAAAAATAAAATAAAGATAAAAAGCAAACTTGATGTCTCAATTTGCTATCTACAATCGAAATAGCTATACATGTAATTCTAGTTAGCTAAAGACCTGAGCGTTCCATTCTGGTGAGATATTTCAAGACTGGTCACATGACCAAGGAATTTTCACAACTGTCAATTTCCACTGATCTTCCAATCTGACAGTTTTCAAAGACACAAACAGCATATTGCACAATGTTCTTATTCTCTTTCAGCTTACAAAAAAATTTCATTTTGTCACGTTTTAAATCTGTTTTCTTCCACTTCGCCTTACTTCATTTTCCACCCACTCTCTTTTTTAGACATGCACTTTGATACACCTATTGTGACATCCATTCAAATCTCACAAGGTTAATCAACAAGATAAAGAGCAGTGCAAATGTTATAGCTCCAAAAGGTATTTAAAAAAAAATGGTTTTTGAATCATGGAGCTATGAGCGTTTGTGTTGGTGCTTGGTGAATACTGATTCTCAACATAAAAGACACAACAGTTTTACTGATAAAATTACCATAAAAGTTTGTGATTTTCTCAGAGGTGCTAAGAATGGGTTACGGCAAAAGGTCAGCACTGTGACAATGTTCTGAAGCTTGGGAGTATTACAGGAATGTCAAACTCTTGTCACAAAAAAGTTGGAAAATTTTCTTTTCACGACTGCATGTTGTTGAATGTGTGAAAATTACGCACTACAAACTTTGATTTCAATCTCCAAACAGATCACCAGACAGTCTGACTATCAACTGTCGTCCGTAGTACAAGGATAACTCATTTGTACCTCCAGTTTTCATTGTCATCGTACGAAATTAGTATCGAATTTATTATAAAACCGCGATTGTCTTGCGGATTCAGTAAAAGTTGGCAGTTGATTGGCCAGAAGAAGGAAAGTCGGCGACGACCCAAAAAGTCGGAACTTCGACTAAAGTCGGAAGTTTGACATCCCTGGTATTAGATATATATGTATCCCATCTCCTATACTGTCCTGTTTTTATGTATAACCAGTGTAAGGATGAAACCTGGATACTTACTGCGACTCCCGGAGTTGATGCAGGGTGATTTGAGTTTGCCATGAAACCTCCTGCAGACAAAGGACAAAATATGTTCTATCAATCATGTACACGTTCAATGTATCCTCCTCTTCTGAATCAATAGCGGAGAAAAAAGTTTATCTTTTTAAAAAAAGTTTATTTTCCAATTATACAACACAAAATCAACATCTATGGATTTCTTCTTAAATGCCCTGAAAATTCAGAATAACGAAAATACATAAAATATGAGGTTGGGTATTTTTTTTTTTTTTTTACCATTGAAAGCACTGGTAAAGGAGAAACATGACATTTGAGGAAATTTTTCAATTCTCACCTTGGGGCAATCGAACGTTGTAATTCAAAGACAGAAGTACAAAAGGCAAAGGTGAAAACTTTAATCTTGTTGTTGTGAATGATGTGTTTGCTATTTGTCTCATTTCTCTTTATTGACAAATTATTTGATATGATTCATCTTTTTGTATTTTATTTTACTCTTACACAGAGAGATGCTAACTTTCATAGCACTGGCGCAGGCCTGCAAGGTGGAGGGGAAGGTAGGACATATTACATTGTGTGAATGCTCCCTGAGTGCGGAGGCAAGAGCAGTTTGGGAGGGGGGGGGTAGATATGACAGACATGACGGTAACCTACTCAGCAACATACACAAACATCTTAACCTTAGAAATGTCAATAAGAAGTTGTCCAAGTGTTGATGTTTCTGTGATCATATTAATACTTATGTTTAGAGGATGAAAATTTATGGCTGCGGTGATAATAGATTGTGCCATGTTTTTTACACAGTATGCTGTATAAAAATGAAAATTTTACTGTAGACAATGGAGGGCCAGTTCTTGATCATATTGACTCCTTGACACTTCTGGGGTTAATGAAAAGATTCTGAAACTTGCAATTACTGTCAAAACCATAAACATCGACACTAGACGACAAGAAACACAAAGTGTCCAAGGCAAATAGTGAAGCATTCAAGACGATACAAGGGCTTCTCTGATCATTACATGACAATGTCTGTTTCGGGATCACCACCTGCACGGGGTTAAAAGATGAAACAAAACATAAACTTGTCTTTATGAGAAGAACTTCTACATAGCAATAAGGATTCTCATTAAGAGTGCTCTCTTAGCCTCTTGTCTTCACCAAATCGATCCACCAGGCAGTGCCTGGGAGCAGAGAGAGATGACAAGTCAGCACCTACCGCTGTCCCCTCCCCTCCCCTGACTCTGTGACAATGCTGCCTGATTGAAGTAGTTATTGAGGGAGGAGGCCAGGTCACCAAATTGGTCGGGGTTGAGTGACCAACTGCTGGGGTCTGACTGCTTGACCGTTTCCAGAAGACCTGCAAGAGATGAAAGGAACCATCACTGCGGAGTTTGGATAAAATGATGGATCATCGCTATCTCTTATGACCATTGTGAATGTACGACATCAGTCATACTACGTGATGCTTCATGAAACCAGAACTCTGGGGCGCGGGTGTAAAAGCACATAAAATTTATGCACAGAAAAAAAGATGGCACTGTTTCTGGCTGGGTGAGCTTAGCTGCATGCAAAACTGTGAATGACTGAAGCAAATTAAGCCATGAAACAATCCAAACTATGACAAGGTTGAGAGATTACACTACTGAGACAGAGCTGGCGAAATCCAAAGATATGGATACTGACACAGAGCGCAACTGAGGAAAACTCACTGACAGGGGGTGGAGGAGGAAAGGAGTAAATGTGAAATCATACATTCAAGTTCAGATATACTACAAAAATGTTACTAAACTACTATCACATGAGAAGACTGAGATAAAACCATGAAACAAACGCAGTCTGAAATAATGTGAAGATAGAGAGAAAACACTAACACATATGATAACAATCTACAGTCCAAAGATAACATGTCTATCAAGTTGAAAGATGATTCTGTTTCTATCCATTTTGCCATGATTCTGTCCCTTGCTGTGTGCCTCTCCTGGCTTTTGGCATGTTGGGGTATCAGTCTGAAGTATTTGGTGTTGGGATTCCTGCACTGCATTTTATGATGGTCTCGATGCCTGTTTGTTTGTTGCTGTTGTTGTTGTTGCTTTCTTTCTTTCTTTCTTTTTTTTTTTCTTATTTTTTATTATTTTTAGGGGTGGGGGTGAGGTGAGCAGGGGAGGGGCCATAGAATGAACAAACCTATGGCATCTTCACGCACTGAGTGGAGCAAAGTTTCTGGTCTAGATATGTCAACTCTAAGAAATAACAAGATTTCCATGACAGAGATGTTTGTATTTCTAAATGACAGGCAATCCTTTGATATTATGTAATATGACTACAGTGTTGTCACAATGTGTGCTGATGAAGACAGTTTTTACTGCAAAATTCTTATGAGCTGGTTTTAGACCCGATCAGGTCTTTATACCTCTAGGCTTCATGCAAAAATATCTGCATACTTTCAATAGCACTAGCAAAACAAAAAAACAAACAAACAAACAAACAAACAAATAAACGAATTGGTGTATAAAATAGCAGCTTCTTTCTCAATGTTACTGAGAGTCCTAATATGTGAAGCAAACACAGTGGATGCATATGAAGGCTCAAGTGGAAAACCAGATAAGTCACATTTTCTATCAAGGGAGAAAAACAAAAATTAAACTATAAAAGTCTATAGTTTTTCTCTGTATACCCTTTTTAAAACTCTGTTTTTAGTAGAACCTGTCTGGTTTTCCCGAATTATTGTTCTGGTTAACAAATCTTAGCGTTGTGGCTTTACGACATCGAAGCAGTAACTCATTTTTCACAGAAATGTGACATGTGGCTTTTCCACTGGAGTCTTCATATGTTTCCTAAAAGGACGATCAAATGTCTCACGCCCAGGGCAAATGAGTCGGAAGTCGATCAGGGAGAGTTCAGGTCAAGGCCGTTTTAGCTATTTTCAGACTGAGATACCAAACTTTTTTATTTTTTTTTTTTTTTCCACAAAAGGAAAATTCAGCATTTTCTAACCCGAAAAGAAAAATTTGGTATCTGAGTCAGAAGATAGTTAAAAACGGCTATAACTCGCAATCGCCAGAAACGGCCTGGGACTCATTTGCTCTGAGTGCATCACAAATATGGAATGTATACTGTACTTCCAATTAAATTGCTCTCCTCCCCCCTCCCCCACTTCATTTTCTTTCATTCAACTGCTCCCATATTTCTTGTTTCAAGTATAATCACATTAACTCGGGTAATCTTCAATATTTTCATGGGGCAAATGGCAGGAGAAATTTCATTTAATGAACATGCTTGCATATCGGACTGTGACTTCTGTTCCTGAATTATGCATAACTCTCTTTTGCTCTTCCTCAGATGCAGCTCAAAAGTATTTCAACTGTATCTTGTGAGTAAGAAAAGGGATGATATCACCTCAATAAGTGTCATTTGTCATGTCATCCAGAGACAAAAATTCACAATCTTTTGTCACAACTTCAGTTACACGAATTTTCCATAACATTCCATCTACATGTATAACGAATGTATGTTAGGCTACAAATTTTTGGATGAATTTAAACTGAGAATATTTCATAACTCAGCTGCCATATGAAGCACAACACTGGACATGTTCAATCAGAATATATTTACTGAACTCGCTGTATCATTATTTATTTGATTATTTATTTGTTTATTTTTAGTTGTTTCATTTCTGTTTAGTCATTTTTTTTTAATCCACCTCCCACTCCCTCAAAACAAAACACAGTGCTGGGGAAAAGGTGTTTAAACATTAAGCAGTTTCTAAGAGTTAATGGGTACGTGGCTTTTTTCACATACTGATAAAAACTGCCGCATTCAGTTGGCCACATTAAATTAAGCAGTTTCTAATAAAAGGTTTTCCCTAGAGGGCAATCTCTCCATCCCACAGATTAACCGGAGCATTTCCAAGCTTCAATAATTCAATACTTGAACTAAATTCACTTGATTTTTTCCTCTGTACACGCCTTATAGAGACAATAGCAGAACGACCGAACATCACTTTGAGCGATGGTAATCATCAGTCTGTCGCAACTCTGTAAAGGCAGACAACAGGTAGGCTTGAAAAAAAATGTTAAAAAAAAAAAAAAACACACGAGACAAAAGCTAGATCTGAAACAAATTTATACATGTAATATTCACCTGAAATATCAAAGGAAATATTTTCTACATTTAATTTACAGGGCCCTGGCAATGATCCCTACCATTACATTAATGGGGTAATTTGCATGTCTAGCGTTCAAAATGTGGATGAACAATTGAAAATTAAACCAGTAGTTAGGTTATGTATCCTTGTATTTCATTACACACCACTGCTAACGGTTTCAATAGCCTGGAATTTTTTGTTGGTTTACCCATATATTCATGCTGTCCACACGAACAAGTATTTTTTTTTCTACATGATGCTTTGTGCATGACTTAACAATGCTCCAACCTTCTTGAGCTCCCAAATTTGTCAAAAGCTTAAGCTGGGGACCAACACATAATATAATATGTAATCTGATAAACCGACAGTGAAAACAAGTCAACCACATTGCATGAAGAGTTTGCTACTGAGGGACAGGCACGTAGAACAGGCAACATTTAAATAGCAGGCAACATTTAATCACACAAGAGGGATGGACAAATTTCCATAAACCTAACTACTGGTGCCTAAACTAGAAGGAAAATAAAAAACAAAATGGAGAAAAGCTTGTCGTGTGTCGCGAGCACATGTCACAAAATAAACTGACAACCAATGTCAATCACATTGAGATATCATCACAAGTGTCAAAAATGTAAATTCTGTGGCACTGAAGAGGTAACATTCAACCAACAGGTAACATTGAGCCTGAAAAGCAAGATGGGTGCTATCTTTCCAAGTCAAAAAGACTCCTAAATGAAAAAAAAAAGAAAAAGACCAACAGGGAAAAACAAACTAATAAAACTATATTTAGGCAACACCTATAATATGTTAGATATATGTATTTTTTAAAAATAAGTACACAAAATAAAATTTTAAAAATTCAACTCAACAACATTGAGCATTTTTTGATAACTGATACATTGACCATTTATGAGACAACATTCTGGCAAAAAAAGAAGCTGATAAATTTTCCCATGTCAAAAAGACTCTTAAATTAATGGGGGAAAAAATGTAAATTCATACAAAAACATTACGTACAATAAAAGTGAGGAAAAGTGGTCCATTCCCACATATAGTAAACTGACATTTGATAAACATCAAGCACATAGAGTCCAAAATTTGATGACAGATAACAATATAACATGGTGTCAAGTCATTAATGGGCAACAATCAATCAGGAAAAAAACAGGGAGCCAGTTTGAGTTCATCTAAAAGACTTTTTTTAAAAATCTTTAAAAATTCATCATCTACCAATTTATGTAAATAAAAAAATCAATAAACGATAATTTATGGATAGGTGACTAAAATTGGATGTATGGTATAACTAAAGGCTGACATTTGACCAGAACATCAAGAAAGTGAAAATGACATCAGATCTAAAGGAGTACTGAAATAAATAAACAAATAAATAAATATATAAGTGCATAAATAAGCAAAATGAATAAACGACTAAAAATATGTAAATAAATAACTAGAAAACAGACCAATAAAGAAATAAAGAAACAAATAAATAAATGAATAAAGAAAATAAATTGGCAATGTCCACGTATCATAAATAAAGAACTAACATCATCTACACTGAGAGTTTGAGAGTAGAAGACCAACATAACTAAGTAGTAATAATTCGATATCAGGTAACATTTAGTCTGTCAAGCAATAGAGAGACAATGCCTTTGGATCTACAAGACTCCTAAATACACAAGTAAAAACTAACAAAGGTGAGACAACGTCATTGATTTGCATACAGAATAAAGACTAACAATTAATGCCAACCATATAGAGAGTTTACACACAGAACCGGCAAACATTCAAATTATGGGCAACATTTATCCAAGCAAGCAGGAGGAAGACCATGACCCATTTTTTGCCACCAGATAAGTTACTTCCCTTTTGGTAAGAACAAAAAGCACAATTATATTATGCATTATGAGCATTGTAAAGATGACAAAAATTCAAAATTTTTCTCTTGTGTCTTGAAACATATGAAGTAAAAAAATATGGGAAAAAAAAGGGTATCACTATGACAAAAATAACATATTTCCATCACTTTAATGAACTTTTCGGAATTTTCGGTTACACATGTTTCAAAAACAAAAACCGAAAAAGAAGAAAACAGGCAAGAAAATTATTCATTGCCTTCTTTTTCAATGCCTGCATGTTTTATACCTTTCGTACTTAACAAATGGAAGTAATCTGACAGGCAGTTAAAATGGCTCAGCTCCTAACATCTAAGGAAACCATAATGAAATGTTTAAAAAAAAAATAATAAAAAAACAAGAAAGGACAGACAAATGGACCACATCAAGTAGATACTACAGGGGCAGAAAGGGCCTGGAAAACGTGGCACTGACCTTGGCGAAGGCCCTCGCTGGATTTGTTTGGGTCAATTATACCTACAACAGGACAAGGGCAAAAATCAGAAAGTTGAAAGAAAATCAAGAAGAGGACGAAGAAAATAAAAGCTCGTCACACAACTGGCACAAGTGGTTCTCAACATGGTAACTCTGCATCAAGCTTTGTTGTTAAACCCATAACTATCCAAAAGTCGATATTTACCAATGTAATTGCAATAGTCCATGCTATTGGTTCAGATTTTGAGATCATTATTACAGGAGATGAAGCAACGTTCAACATTGTTATAATCGCCCATCACTTAGATTCTGAAAAATTATTTTATTCTTTTTATTATTATTATTTTTTTTTTTAAATTTCAGCACAAGTAAGTACTAATATTCCAAAGGCTTAACAAAGAGTTATCAAAATATACTTCGTTTTCCATGATACGTTTTAATTTGATTGACTTTATTTCACTTCTTTTTTTTTTTATTATTAGAATTATACGGAAAGAAAACATATGAAATATTATTCAGGAATCTTCTGAGAAGGATGGGGGGGGGGGATTCTTAAACATTAAAATTTGATATTTTGTTCTCAGCCCATTTGTAATTCACCTGCAGTATCAGCATTTAAAATATTACGTGACAAAGAAACAAAAGTAACTATAGTGCTAGAAAAAGACACAGCATCACGCTTGGTGTAAAGTGTAGTAATATTAACTCTGAGTCATTTACAGTAAAACTGCTCTTTTAACGCACTTTATGAGCAAAGTAATTTATCAAATTGTCCCATGAACTATTATGCAAAGAGCTTTACTGCTTCAAGAAAGTTTATTTATAATAATAATTGTTTTCACAGAATTACGCCATTTCTTCATGGGTGAAGCGAGACCAATTCCATCTTGAAAGATGTTCCATTGAAACTGTCAAAGAATGGTTTCTGAGATATCTGGAAACTCCAGACATTACATATTTTTGCACTATACACTTGAGAACAGTCTGCAATCTTGGGCGTCATAGTGGGCTATGATAAATTCTTCCCCATCCAGCGATTCTCCAAGAAGTTTTCAGATACCACATATTATAAATACACCAAAAGGCCGTTGTAATAAAATTTCAGAGTTGATGCAAACCCTAACCTCTCTCCAATGAATATCTGTACAAGGCTTCCTGAGTCAGTCTCATCTTCTTTGCAATTATCACGATCTGAAAGGATCTCGTTTGTTTTCTGTACTTTCCCATACACGGTAAAAACAGCTGTAATAGATTTGTTCCGACCAAGGGAAAGGTTGGAAATACCGGCGTCTATTTTTAGCAGGGGGTACAAACACTCCAAACTATTCACAAATTTGACTCACT
>JBCAUA010091853.1:0-10482 GCA_038406235.1 Peronia verruculata
GTTGGTTGGTTGGTTGGTTGGTTGGTTGGTTGGTTGGTTGGTTGGTTGGCTGGCTGGTTGGTTGGCTGGTTGGTTGGCTGGTTGGTTGGCTGGTTGGTTTGATGGTTGGTTGGTTGGTTGGGTTGGTTGGCTAGTTGGTTGATTGGTTGATTATTTCTGTCTCTTTTTGTTGATTGATTGATTGATTGATTGGTTGGTTGGCTGGTTGGTTGGTTGGCTGGTTGGTTGGCTAGTTCGTTGATTGGTTGATTGGTTGTTTGGTTGGTTGGTTGGTTGGTCGGCTGGTTGGTTTGATGGTTGGTTGGTTGGTTTGATGGTTGGTTGGTTGGCTGGTTGGTTGATTGGTTGGCTAGTTGGTTGATTTGTTGATTAGTTTGTCGGTTGGTTGGATTGATGGCTAGTTGGTTGATTGGTTGATTAGTTGGTTGGTTGGTTGGGTTGTTGGTTTGATGGTTGTTTGTTTGGTTGGTTGCTTGGTTGGCTGATTGGTTAATTGGTTGGTCCAACATACATTGTATTCCCAGGGCGACGAGATGAAGAACATCTTTAACAAATACACTGAGATCACGGTGAACTTCACGGTTGTCACGCTCTTACCTTACAACGATTCCATGCACGCGGGGAACCATCCTCGTCTGGAATTCGCCCTCGCCAGTGATGCACTACAGTTGATTACGTCATCGTACCGCATCATCCGCGAGACCGCAGAAACTGCAAACGTCACTCCGACAGACGCTTTCTTAAAAAATGAGCTGAACCGAGCCATTAGAAACGTAAGTAACATGGATTTTCTTAGAATTCGGTTACTCTCCTGTAGTGAAAACCATTCTAGTCACTTTGTCAGACTTGATTTCCGGTTTTTAAATTTGATTCAACGGATGTCTAGTCTATCATGGCACTCGATCTTTACCAGGCACTGTTTATCAACTTCTTTGATATTAAGGCTTAGATATACGGAAGCCGTATCACAGACATGAATTGTAATTTAGGGTTTGGACATATGCAAGCATTAAGACACGGCATGAATGTCTTATGCCCAATTGAAATGAGTCGTAAGTCGCGGAGCTAAAACCGAGAAATCGTGCTTTGAATGTCAAGAGGGGTCAGACATCATTTTTTAAAAATGTTTATTACAGAAATCGAAAGTGCGTTCATTTCTGAACAAAACAGCATCAATCTTACCCTCGATTTATAAATATTACTTTATTAAAGTCGTTTTTTTTTTTTTTTTTGTAAGATAGGTATGCAGATTTATGCGTTCGACCGTTCATTTAAACTCGATTTTCTCGGAATGTCGGTATTGCTTGGGGAGGGGGTAGGATCCCCCCTTGTCTCTTTAAACTGCAATATCTCTAGCTAGAATGGTGTTCCTTCCCACCACCGTTTACCGCATGCACTCATACATTTACTCCTGGCGAATGGAGGGCCTTACAGATTGATTGATGGATTATCCATGCCTGGTCAGAATTGACATTCTGTAAGTGCAGGCTCGGGCTGCTTGTTCTAATATGACATCTTTGCTCCATCACAGAATGTCCAGGAAGGTTTCACTGGGGCTCTAGGCTTTGACATCCATGGACGGAGGGATAACTTTTCACTCACACTGACTACAGTTACCGGCGATCACAACTATTTGGTGAGTAGAAGAACGATACGTTGAGAAAGACAACTATGTGGTGAGTAGACTAATCTTTAAGAAAGTAAGCTAAATATTTGGTGAGTAGACTAACAATTAGGTAAGTAAGCTAAATATTTAGTGAGTAGGCTAACAATTAGGCAAGCAGGCTACCTATTTGGTGAGTTAGCCAACTATTTGGTGAGTAGGGTGTTTTGTGAGGAGATTAACAATTAGGTAAGTAAGCTAACTATTTATTTGGGTTGTAAGCTAACTATTTGATGTGTAGCTTAACTTTTTGGTGATTAGGTTAAAACTTTGATGAGTAGGCTAACTATTTAGTGAGTAAGCTAACAATTAGACAAGTAAGCTGCCTATTTGGTGAGTAGACTAACTATTTAGTGAGTAGGCTATTTATTTGGTGAGTAAGCTAACTATTTGGTGAATAAACTATCTATTAGGTAAATAAACTAACTACTTGGTGAATAGGCTTACTATCTGGTGTATAGACTAACTACTTGGCTAATACACCATTTGGTGAGTAGGCTAAGTATTTGGTGTATGGACTAATTATAGCTAGTAAATAGGAAATATTTAACTTTGTTGTCAATCTGATGTGCATGTTTGATGTGGTTCATTTGTCTATCATACGCATAACCTTTCTCTCCTTTTCTCTTGTAACTCCACTCCTTTCACTCTTAAAGTAAGGTCAGGAAACAAACTTTATTTTGTTAAGTTGCTTGGACACTGATGAATTGCTAAAAGAAGTCTCCATAAGCATCAATCATTTCTCAGTATAGCCTTGCGTTGTATAGTCTATCACAGAGAGGAGAGGCTGAGACAGTGTGTCTCACAGAAATGGTGAGAGTAGAATGAAGAGGGTCAGGGGTGAGCCTTGAAAAGTGGTCTTAAAAGTGCAACCAGGAGACAAGGAGATGGATAAGAAATATTACCAAAAAGTGAAAGATGTCGAGATCCTTTAGGATTGGGGTGTGGGCCTTGCCTCTCGGTTGCACTTTTAAGACCACTGTTATTGTACTGTTATCTCCAACCCAGGAGGTCAAAGGTCATGATGCTCCATCTCCTTGCATTTGGTCACCATGAATTTCTTACATGTTTTGTACTTAATTGAAATGGCCTATTATCTTACCTCGGTAACTTACCAACAGCTAAACTGACCACTGGATTTAGAACGACCGACAGTTCAAAAATTAAAGATCTCAGAATGAAAAGTACTCAGATCTGTTTCCCAAGAATTTATCTGGAAAAGAGAAAACAAAAGTCTTTTTGTGAAGTCATATGCCATTCTTGTTACCCTATGTAGTTGTAAAGTGCCTGGATATTTGCAAACTAGTTTTTTTTGTTTAAGTTTATTTTGATTTTTAAAAAAAATATTTTATTTTATTTTTCATTTGGCCTTTCCCGACAATTAGTGAAGTATTACTTAAGTACATTTCGTGCCAGGGGCTTCAATTAACCCAGATTATTGCACAAACAAATACTCAGGTAATTGTATGGCCATCAAGTGGCGCCATCAGCAGGTGAGTCAAGTCATTGTTTTTAACACATAGCAAACAGTATTAACACAACGAACATTAAAAGGTCTGGCGATGATTGAGTTAATCGATACAAGCTTTGATTGCAAGCAACTGCTGGCACATAGTCGGCCTTCACCCCCAGCTCAGACTTCAAAGGCTTCAAGAACAATTGAGTTCATTATTATTTTACAAACAATGAAACAGAACATCGACTACAGGATCAGTCATCACTTATCCTCTTATCTCTAGTTAAGGAAATCACATTCTGTTTGAATGATAGAAGCCACTGACATTTCCCGAAACATGAACTGTTATGGCACATGACAAATCAACAAATACTTCGAAATCAAATAATGTACTGTTAATTCTACAGCCATTCTTGCCCTTAACACAATTAATGACATTTGTGATATGGAGAATATGAGAAAAGAGCTTCTTTGATGTCTGATTTCTTAACGTCTTTCAATCTTCTCCATATGCGTCTTTCCCTGGAGGCCTTTTAGTTGCTCTTTCCCCATTTTCTTGTCAAATAACATGCACCTCCGTTTACTTTATGTTTTTACACTGGTATTATTACCAGCAATCTTTCATTTAATTTTCTATTCAGATATGAGCTTTCTGTTTTCATTTTATTACTAAGCAAAATCAAACAAAAACAAAACAAAAGCTGCGAATGGCAGCGATATATCTACCACAGTATGACACTAACACATTTCCATTTCAGCTTCATTGACACTCTTGAAAGTCCACAGTACCGGAATCATTATTTTACATCTTTCATCCCCAGAGAGGCCATTGGTATGCCAAGCCATACGTGATAGACAAAAGGTTAAAATTTTATGATGAACAACATCCGTTCAACAGATCGAATCCTTTCCCTCTGAAAGGAAGAGTTGCAAAAGTGGTGATGATTGAGGTAAATCTGACAAACAATGTGCGTTCTCGAATGTTCTAGATTTGTTATCTTTTTAAAGAGTTTTTGTTCTGCTGATTTGAAAATACATTATAGATGGGAAATTGTTTTTAAGAGCACTATTGCTTTTCTTTGTCAGATTCGAAAGAGATTTTACAAACAGTGTATAGAAGGGACAAAATCTCTTTTGTGTTCTGTGCTTATGTTTATGTGAAAAATTCCGAGAATTCTTTGGTACATGGAAATTGAGATGCCACAGGACGAAGTCAGGCTCTCGTCACATTTTGAGCAAATAGAGTTATTGGTATCACTGTGAAGGTCACTCAGTTCCCTTGTGAGTGAAAACATTTTTGTTCTACCTTAAGTAGAAGTCGAGATGTTGGCACTTGCGATGGAGATGGCCTGTTGCTGCGGCTAAATTTAATGAGAAAATGGTCGATAACTTTTGTTTAAGCCTTAGTAATTTTTATAAGCTTTTTTTCAATATATTTCAGCAAATTTAACTCGGAAAAGCATTTTGAATGAAAGAGAAGGATTAACTGAAGAAAACAAAATGCGCTATAAATTCATTCACGGTTCAAAAACATGTGATTTCGCCGATCGCCTCAGTCTGACGAGCGCCTGATTTCATCGTGTCGCGTTTCAATTGCTTTATATTATTGTGATAAATTTTAATATTAATGTTTTTTCTAATTTTTCCTAAAGACAAGAAAAGTGATTTTGTTCTTCTTTACCCTGCTGGTTCAACGCCTTCTATGTCTACCAAAGTAAAAAATGGGTGGGGAGGGAGGGGGGATGGGGAGGTTGGTCAAAACCACCAGAGGTTAAATCTTAGAAACAAAATCACACTAGCATTTGCTGTCAACAGAGAAAGGAGAAGACAAACGGCATGATATGTCACAAAGTATCTTCTCATGCAGAGCTTTTTATTTCAGAACGTCTTAGTTTCTTAATTAATCTTTTCCGCCCCCGAGGAAGACTTCTCTCGGCTATCTAATGATGTCGGGCCATGAGGGTAGCAGATATTTGACGATATATACCACATCACTTTATGCCCTAAGGAGCAACAAAACAATATTGACCTAAAATCTAAACTAGAGGTTCATGGACTTTATTGCCGTATACTTTATTTACATTTTTATTCATTTATCTGTTTAGTCGGCAGTTCCCTAGACAACAGCAGTCAAATCAGTTTTTCCTCGCAGAGTCTCCTCGCAGACTAAATCATATCACATTAACCTAGAATACACCTACTTTTATACGTCAGGCGGCGAGTAAGTAATGCAGATCTGCGCTTGATTATGTGAATACATATAATTTAAATATTATCTAACTCCTTAGTCAAGCAGAATTGCTTATTTAGATATCACACGTTCCGATGTTATTTTCCTTATTGTGTACATTAATTAAAACACCCTGAACAACAACAACAACAACGACGACAAACAAATAAATATGGATTACTATAATTATACGCCATTTATTATTGAGTTGATATTGTTTCTATGCTTAGGAACGGCCTTTCACAATGAAGAGAAGAGACCACATGACGAGACGAGGCAACGCCAAGTTCGAAGGTTTTGCTGTAGACCTGATAAAAGAAGTGGCCAAAATGCTGGAGTTTGACTATGAGATTTACCTGGTCCATGATGGAAAGTTTGGCAGTAGAATGCCCAATGGTGAATGGAATGGGATGATCGGGGAGCTCCTGGCGGGGGTGAGTCATAAAGTGTCATAGAGAGTTCATTATCAATAACTTTAATGTTTATTTCTAGACGATGCTTGTGCAATACTTATTTTACAATTCTGTATTCCTAAAGGTATAAAATTTAATGGTATAATGACTATGTCCTTTTGAATTGCGATATGGTTTTGATGAAGTTAAAGCAATGTGTGGGGAATGCTGTCATTGCAAGAGTAATATACGTTATAAAGTCTAGAAAGATTCAAAACAAAGTAAACATCTTTGAATAAAAGAGAGTTCTTGGATGATCATGCACTTAATATTTCTCATCCATCCATCCATCCATCAATCCATCCATCCATCCATCCATCCATCCATATATCCACCCATCCTTTCATCCATCCATCCATCCATCAATCCATCCATCCATCTATCCATCCATCTATCCATCCATCCATCCATCCATCCAGCCAGCCAACCAGCCAGCCAGTTAGGCGTGAGTTTCGCATAGTCGAACAGATAATAATTTATATTAATGGTAACCATAATGTTAACTTTCTGCTCTATATTAATATAACATCTCTAAGAGTTAAACACAACTTTCTCATTATAACAAAGCTCTTTCTTCTATCACGTTTCCAGAATGCAACCATGTCGGTGGCTCCTTTGTCCATCAATGCTCAAAGAGAGGAGGTCGTTGATTTCACCAAACCTTTCAAGACCCGCTACATCTCTGTGGTGATGCGGATACCCCGCCGTGAAACGAGCTATTTCGAGTTCCTTAACCCTCTCTCGCCCATAGTTTGGATTTGCACACTCTGTGCCTTCCTCATTGTCAGTCTGATTCTCTATGCCTTGGAAAGAGTCGGCAGGAGTAAGCGCGAGAATGAGGAGAATGTACAGATCACAGTTAGGGAATCCTTCTGGTTTATATTTGGCTCATTACTGCAAGGTAAGAAAAACTTCGCCTTTTATTATTACAAAAAAAAAAACGTTATTATGTAAGAAGAACTTTGCTTTATAATAATACAAAGAATTTTACTTTATAATACAAAGAACTTTACTTTATAATACAAAGAACTTTACTTTGTAATACTGACAGCTGGCAGGAATTGAGATGGCATGGCCATATAGCAAGATCTAGAGGGGTTGCTAAAACTGAAGTATATCAACAAGAATCAGTAAAAAAGATATGAAAAAGGCACAAATAAATGAAAAGATGATTCCAGACAAAGTTAAAGGCCAAGAAGAAGGGAAAGAACATGATGGGGTTCAATCTCAAAAGAGACCATGGTGTCATGTTAGGATGCATTTTCTTGGAGGAGGTCATTGTTACTAGGTGGTCAAAATAATTCAGATAATCTACTGCCATCATATGGTCTTAATATTGAAACTAAATCTATATCTCACCCCAATTCTCACCCTAAACCTAACCCTAAGCCTGGGTTTAATCCTATACAACTCTCCTGAAGTCATTAATTTGATCTGTTATGGAACGTCTTCTCTTTGAAATCTAGAATTTAGAATTGAAATCTACACTTTTTAGTCCAGTGTCCCGATTCACATCAAACGATGCAATTTGATTGGCCACTGAGTCTGTTTTCATCACCTGGTCGCAATAAAAGAACAAACAATTTCAGAAAGATCCAAGGGATTTCCGGGCTGATGTAGGTCAAACGTTTTCCACCGTAACTACAGTACTGCCATTATTATTTGGAGGACACCCAGGTTTTGTCTGTAATTTTTAGCGGAGAGTTGTAGACATAAATTTCGTACCCACCGTAACAGGGTCAAACCAAGAAGTGAGGCAAACGTACAGCCAAGGCCAAGGTCAAGGTCATGGCGGGATGTGATTTCCGGGGATATTTGTGAATTCTATGGTCAATGTGATTTTTTTGTTGTTTGTTTGTTTTTGTCTTTCTTCTCTCTCTCTCTCTCCTTCCTTCATTCTGAAGAACAAGTGACCACTTGAACTTTGAACGGTCTTGCTGCATAGTTTGTCCAGTGCCCTAGAGCAAGGAGGTCAATAATATCAAAGGCTAATAGTAATAGTACAGATAGAAGCCTATCAATGATATCAGGAAAGCTGTCGATTATTAACCCTTTCACTGCTGCTATGATAGTGTAACATTGTGTTATCCTTTCTGTCCTGTTGAAATCAGTGAACATGTAAAGGTATTTGTGAGAGTTTAATGTTCACATTGATATTACTTATGAGAACGTTATGATTTCCGCGAAGTTCATATTCGAGTACCGGTAAGCAAAAATCCTGGAAATCCCCGGCGGAGTATTTGATAAAACTAAAACACACACTGGTGTTTGTTACCGGTCCACCAGGAGATCCGAGACCAGTTGTCATCAGTCCTGTGTATTTTTGATCATGTGTTTGTCTATGTCAGTGGTAGTGAATAGTTTGGAGTGGTGATATCCCCCCCCCCTTACTAAAATTAGGCGGAGATTTCCAGCTATTGGCTTTGTCGGAACAAATCTATTTTTGCAGGTTTTGCACTTACGTATATCTAGGATGCAGGTGGTTGTAATTCTGGTATAGCAAATAACAACTTTTGATAATACAATTTAATAATTGATAAATAACGTCCAGGTGTTTGTGTTCTTTCTTTCTTTCTTTCTTTCTTTCTTTCTTTCTTTCTTTCTTTCTTCCTTTTCCCTTTATTATGATTCATTCACGTTTTTACAGTCTTGTACCCTGATATTTCTGTCTAAGGAAGATCTCAATCTCCAGAAATAAACAAATTAATAAAGTATAATTAATAAGATAAAATAAAATATGGTTAGAAAAAAAAAACTGAATAAAAAAAGTGTTATATAATAAAATAATACAGAATAAAGTAAAATAAACGTTTGCCTCAATGCTCTAGATTTGTAAATGGGTCAATGCTGAATCAGTCGTCATTTTTCTAAGATCCCTGGTTATATCAGTGCAGTTTTCCCTCGTCTATCCCGCGCTCACTTTTCGCAGCTTCATTCGTGTACACGTGTATGACTGTATTTCTGTATAGCAAGGTGCACCGTTTTAAAAAAAGTTAATTTCCACTACTTTTCCCACGCCAGATCGTACTTACCTGACGATGAGCTAGTGTGAAGCACCAGAGAGACTTAATAACAGTATGGGGCAGGTTTATAAAGGTTTGAAATGTACGTAAATAAAATAAATATATCATCACCACTTCGCGGATTTTCATTTATAGCGGGGTGTGCTGGAACCTAACACCCGCTGTAGTCGATGGAATACTGTATTTCGCTTAATTCCTTCATGGATTTTCAATAAGAATGGTAATAAAGATAATTATTACTATTCTTAAAGACTCAGTCCTCCAACATTCAGCGACAGTTTCGCCAGTCACGTATAAAGATTCAAAATCATATTACAATTATTTCCCTAGGAAACACCGATTCAACGCCCTCGACAATACCAGGTCGGATCTTGACCAGCGCCTGGTGGTTCTTTGCCCTCATTCTCATCTCATCCTACACTGCTAACCTGGCTGCATTTCTCACTGTGAAAAAGATTAACACTCCCATAAAGGTGGGCCATAGCATGCACTTCACACAGAAGTTAAAGCAGTTTTTTCGTTCTCTCATAATTTGCTCAAATTTCTTTCTTTTTTTTTTTTTTGCTTGATGTAGTGTTTTGTACCAAGAAAAAGTTAAACTAACTGAACATGATAAAATGGACACAATTAAATTTGAAAAGTAAGAGCGATCTGTTGACCGAATGCATTGTGTTTTGATAGAAAACAAGTTTTTGTGTTTACCATTTGTGGAACAACAAAAAACCAAGAGAGAGAGAGAGAGAGAGATCGCAAATCTTTTCAGGATGAAATAATCTAATCAAATAAGCTAAAAAAAAAATAATAATAATAATAATATTTTTTAAATAAAAAATAATAATAATAATAATAAAAAATCTGATTTCTTACAAATCACAGTTTATGGAAATTTTTTTGTCAGTTGATTTAAATATGACTTCTCGGATAAGCTTTGATAAGTGTAACAATTCTTTATCAATAGTGTTCATTTATGAGTATTAACTAGCTCATTTAATACCTGTATCTAGTCTGTAACAGACCTAGTCCAGCAGACCAAGATTAAATATGGCACAGTGAAAGACAGCGGAGTGATGTCTTTTTTCAAGAACACAAACATCGAGCATTTCTCTAAGATGTGGGCACAGATGTCTGAGATTGACCCAGATTCAATGGTGGACAACACCACACAAGGTTATACCAAGGTAGGTCATTAGCACAGTCTCCATTATAAATATTACAATGCAAGACTATGCCACTTTGTAGAATGTGTATTAAGTTAAACGACTCTACCGGCAACAAATCAAAATACACCGAAAAAAAAGCAGATAACAAAATGACCGTATCTAGAACTCAATATCGAGGAAGTTGATATCTCTAACCAAATTTTGGAACCATGTTGGTTATTCGTCATAGCAAAATATATCATAATTATGCAAGGCCATACCATGATGGCAGTTACGAAATATTATCTAGGCAAATGTGCCCCCAGTGAGTTATGGTCTCTGCTGTCTGTGGGAATGAATAAAGATCATCATGATTTGAGGGGGGGGGGGGGAGGGGGGTTGCGTGACGCTGTGGTTTTTAGGTTCGGCTGTTACACCTTTTTAGACTATTTGCGCCTTTCGGCCCAGCGACTCCGGCTTCAGCAATGCTTTTAATTCGGGATGTGCTTCCTTAGCCTT
>JBCAUA010091875.1:0-10481 GCA_038406235.1 Peronia verruculata
TCTATCTATCTATCTATCTATCTATCTATCTATCTATCTATCTATCTATCTATCTATCTATCTATCTATCCGTCTATTTGTCCACCTATCTGTTTGCCTGTCTATCTATCTACACGCATTTAACAGTCTAGTCATTCATCAATCCATCCATTTATCGATCTCTTCATTCATCGATTCATTCATCATCCGCCCATCTATCCATCCATTCATCCATCCATCCATCTATCTATCCATCCATCCATTTACCCATCCACCCGCCTATCTATCCACCTATTTGATCCACTTATGCATAATGCATCGATCTCTACGACCTGTAAGCCCGTTTGTATATCTATATATAAACATATACAAACTGAGTTTTTTTGTTGTTGTTGTTGTTGCTATTGGTTTTTTTTTTTTCATATTATTTATTATTTTCCATATCAGACATATCCATTTCACATGACTAGTTCTGCATGTAGCGGTAAGTGGATGGAGGACATCGAGAAATCAATAGTTTGTTTACGGGTAGGTCGTCTTCATCTAGACATGTCCAGGCAGCACATGTTGAATAGGCTCACAATGTCACAATGACATTAACCCTAGCTGAATGATTGACTGACACAACTGAACAATTGATCAGCTCGTGAGCTCAGGTCTCTGTTTGTCCTATCTCCATTTTTTTTTACATTTTGAGAAAATTGATGCGTTCGTTTAGCAACTGTTTTTGTACATAGGAGATAGCAATGATTTTCAAAATATACCTGTTTGAGCAAGTGATCTGTGAAAAGACTAAAGTATACGGTAAATTTACAATTCCTCTTTCATATGGCATATATATCTCTAAATCGCCCAAAATGGAGGCAGGACAACAAAGACCTGAGCTCGCGAAATGATCAATATTTCACATTTTTGTCCGGGCAAAACGTCAATTTGTGAGTCACAGTTCACATCTGACTTCCTATAAGTGGCGTCTGTGCGTTATCGAACTGAATTTAATAAGGGAACTATGTGAACTTACAGACATTGAGCGTTTACAGAGATTTTCTGTCTGATCCCATCCCATGAAACTCGCAAATAACTTTAACAACAGCAGAAAAAGAGAGGCCAAATAATTAAATTTAATACTCCTGTTACAACCGTGACAAGCATTCGTGGATGAAAAGAACTAAATATCATTCACTGCTCGTGAGTTCAAACTGAAACCATCGCCAGTAAACTTATTGTAGCTGTAGTCAGAATGTTCCACGTCACTGAGATATAGGGACAGCACCGGCACACATCGTCTCGGGATCTCTATAGACCGATTCGTCTGTATGAAATCTGGGATCTATACTTTTATGATTTCAAACCAATGCCAAAGTGATTGAAGATTGCACAGGATTGCTGGCACTGGCAGATATGTGTCTTTCTATGACCTACAGTTTGTGATTCTGTGTGTACGATATTTCTTCTCTCTCTTTCGTCCCCAGAGCATTTGCTGGTCCCACAGTCGGCGGAATCTTGGTGGATCAACTTGGTTTTGAAATGGCCTCGACGGTAGTAGCTGGCATTTTCTTTGTGGTGGTAGGTAGACCTGTACTGTACTGGAGTATAGAATCTAGATTCTCTAGAGCTAGTGCCTTACAAAAATAGTTAACAGCAGTAAGGTCACCAGCCCATTGAGAGATAATCTAAATAATTTAGACGAGATCTATTGCAACCAGATGGGTTTACTGTTGCTACCAGGAGGTGCAAATATTTCCAATGGTTTACTGTTGCTACCAGGAGGTGCAAATATTTCCAATGGTCTACTGTTGCTACCAGGAGGTGCAAATATTTCCAATGGTCTACTGTTGCTACAGATAGTCTTAATATATCATTGTGTTCCAGGGCAGTGGTTCCCAACATTTTGTCACCGCGGACCGTTCAACTTTGGACGATTTTATCTTGATGGAAAGGGGGGGGGTTAGATAGTGCTAAATGGGTACGCTCGTACGTAAAATCTGTACGTGAGTTAGAACATTTTTAATTTTGAATAAAAATAGATTTCTCCCACCGTGATTCGCGTGAGAAGTAGCATAATAATAAAAGGAAAATATATATATATATAAAAAGATCGTTAGATAGTAAATAAAATGGAAATAATTAAATATTTCTTGTGCGGCCCGGTACCAATTGATCCGGCCCGCTCCGGCACTGCGGTTGGGGACCAATATCCTAGGGTACTTGAATAAACCATCTGACCCACCTTAATTCTTATCTTAATCTGAAGCTAATCTTTACCCGAAATCTTACCCTAAACCTACATTTAACCCAAATCATAACCCTTTTGAAGCTACTTGGCCTGGTCTGGAACTCGTTTCGCTTCTGGAGTCTAGAAATAGAACTTTGAGTTTAGATCTAAAATCTGCGAGGGCTGCTCCAATGTCTCCATCTAAAACAAACGACGTGGTTTGATTGGTTTAAAAAAAAAAAAGAACACCTGATCGTAACAGACTTTTGAGTCTACCTTGACCAACTGTCACAAAAGTCAGTGTATGAAATTTTGAGAACATTAACCCTGTGTGCTGGGATGTAACTAGTCTGATCTGTCAAATGTGGATAAACCTTCTGTGTAAAAAACACAGGTGATGTATCAGGCCTAATTCTTTTGATCTAGATTTAGATCTACCATTTGATTAATTATTAACAGTTTTTGTTGTTGTTGTTGCTGTTGTTGTTTGTTTGTTTGTTTGTTTGTTTGTTTTTGTTTGTTTGTTTGTTTAAATGTCAATAAGACATCTATTCATGGCAAATAAACAGTTTAGCCATAAAAAAATATTTTAAAAAGCGAGTAATATTCTGGCTTTAATTGTACCCCATGAGGTTTGAAATTTAAATCTAATTCGAACCCAAAATAGAAATGTACGAATCTTTCATCAGATCTGATCTTGAGGTTCCTGGTGTTAATAATATTTGTGCAAAAGGTTTTTCAAAGCTCCTGCATAATTTCTTTTTATTTATTTTGATTATTTCATTCTCCACGGCAAATTTCATCTTTTCCTTCCCTCAGTACTTGGTGTCGCTCCTGTACTTTACCGTTCGCCGCAATTGTTCATGACACCGCCTGAGGATTGACGACATATCCACTCCGCCAACTAAGACAACGCCGGTGATCCATGCCAGTTATCCACATCCAGGCAACTAACGAGGTAGCGACCACACTTACTCCAACGTTTATTATCTAGTACGGTATCCAATTATCCAGGTATCCAGCATTGTGATTATACATATTTAACCAGATTAGAGATTTTCAGCGTCTCAGATTTAACGCTATCGCTGTGACAGACGAATGAGGAATATCGTTAGAGCCCCATGCGAGAGCTCTATAACATTCAACAGTCAAAGATAACCAAAGCTTTCGCCCAGCTAATGTTCCCAGCAATGTGATAGCAGTCTGACCAGTCCCTTATTTGGCAATGTTAATCCACGTATTACCTAATCTGCATTTCTATTGTTGTTATTAGTTGCCTTTATGCAGTGCGATCAACGACAGGGAATCAGCTTCTCTGTAGCCTACCTCTAGAATTTACCATCGGACTTTCAAATATCCAGATAATCAGCTTTCTGATGTTCAGATATCCAGATTCAGGCAAGCAGCACTTGCTATCCACGATTTCAGCGTTTCGCTGCCAATATCCAAATAATCATCCTATCCACATAAATGTCCAAGACGTCCAAATATCCAGAATTCAGTATCCATTCGCCTTCCAACCAACTGCACGTGATTATCTCGCCACGGATGACTATCCATCCTCTCAGAATCCAACATGCGGATACATGCATCCATTTGACCAGCATCCTGAAATATAGATCTAAGTCATTTACAACACATGCAGACATTTAGAATCGGGGTCTCAACAGTGAAAGACGGAATCCGGCAAAGAGATACTGGGTTAATATCCAGCCACGGGTATCCACGTTTCTGATTCTCAGCACAAGAAGGTCACTTTTGTGTATTCGCTATCCAGTATCCAGATATCCATACTAGTCAGCATTTTGTATCTTTATCATCCAGCATCCAAAATATGCCATTCAGCATCCATTATCCAGCGTCATCATTGTGGACTGAGGAAACATCTGATGTTGGTGCTGATTATCCATTTGTGAAGATTTCAGACCTTCAGTGTTCGCCAATCGTCAAATTTTGAGTGGGTGAGTGAGTGAGTGAGTGCGTGAGTGAGTGAGTGACTGAGTGAGTGAGTGAGTGAACCAGTCCACCAGCTAACCAACCAGTTAACCAGCCAGCCAGCTAGCCAGTCAGCCAGTGAGCGAATCAGTCAGTCCATTGGTCAGTCAATCCATCAGTCAATCTGCTAGTCAGTCAGTCTATCAACTATCACAGTGAGTCTCTGAGTATCGATAACACCTCGGTCGTATCCTCTCAAAGACCTAAAATTTCAGCAAATAACTTACAGAATGGAGCGATTACATTACGATATAGAAATGCAGGCAAGAGGATGACTACACTTGCAAACAATCAGTGAATCTGATGGACATTTTTACCAACCCAAATTCAGCGTATGCTAGATCTAAATCTGGTTATTATGAGTACCGGTATGTAATTATAAAGATATTATTCTCAGACCTCAAACTTCCCCAATCCGATCGCTTACGGGTAACTTTTAATGGGAGATTCTTCTGATGAGCCTTTTTTTTTTTAACGTCACAAAGAGGTATATTAAAGAAAACAAATCGCTTCTCCCTTGAAACTTATTTCCTGAACAACTTCGTCTTACTGTTATAATTTCATCAAAGGTTCAGGTGATCCATATTTCGAATGACAAGGAATCTTTACCCCAGCTCGTTCAGCACAGCTCGTATCTGCGTTCGTCACAACAATCTCCCATTGAAGATCAAAGACAAGAGACATAATTTGTGATTGTAAATGCACCTTTTTTGCCCAGCCTGTTATTCAGCCAGCTATTCTCTTTCTTCGCCTCTTTAAAGTTTTGTTAACACGCTACGGTCGATAGATCTCGCATAGTACAGTTAAGTATAAAGACAAGTCGGACAATACTCCAGCGACCATTATTTTCAGTGCTTGGTTACTGTATGTAACGCGGTTAGATCTAGCCTGTCTACAATGTAAATAGTGTCTGTTGTACCCGGGACAATCCAGAGGAAGAAGCTGGCACTTTGAAAACTTGGGGCACTGAACTATACAAAATTATGATAATAGTATCACCAATGTTATATGCACGGTAGGTGAGCATGTTAATCCGATTTTTCAGGGCCAACAAGAAATGGGAGGAACTGTCTTTTGCTCGGAATTTTCTTTGCTTTGATGGCATCTGTTTCTCTTTCTTGTTTTGTCAACTGGCACTGCCTCGCCAGATAACCTCCACTTGGAGATTGACAGTATATAGAACGTAACGTCCCCTCATGCGTGTGTGTACAAACATGGCTATAGATGGTGTATCGCTTGTGTGTGTGAAGTGCGCATGAGTGTGACAGAGTGCAAAGATGAAACAAATGCATTATTGCACACAGCCTATCGGAAATGTGCCCAGAGATGTAGCGATAGATCTGTTTGTTTGTGTGGTGAATACGTGTGTGATGATATCATAGATCGAAGTCCAAATAGACACAATCACAAGAAGAACTTAAATAGCATCAATGCATGTCAGTGTCAAAATGATGTAAATATGTTTGATTGGACGAAAGGAGGAGTGGAACTTACGTACATGAGGAGGTTAACTTTTCAAATCGCAGACATTCATGTTTTTCAAGAGAGAGTTTCGAGGCTGCCTTATCTGCTCTCTCCTCTGTGCTGTTCTCTCTCTCTCTCTCTCTCTCTCTGCTTAAAATAAATTCGCGCTACGAATCCTGAACGCTGAGAAGAAACCTTTATTGTAAAAAAAAATTGCTACAGTCAGTGTTTGAAGTTTGCATTGAGATCTGCCCTTGACTTGCACATGACTAGCTCTACCTCTATTGCTAGCAAGTCCAGCTAGACAAATAATATTCAGATGCCAAAATGCTCTAAGTATAACTTGAGGCCACCTGTTTACGCACCGCATCTACCGATCTATCAATTTTCCACCACATGGCAAGACGAGAGATCTTGCTATTGTTGTTTATCTTTTTTCTGTAATAGGCTTTGTCACCACCTGGTATCTGATATGGGAAGTACTAAGGCTTGTCAAGAACAACTTTAGTTTTCTTTCTTTTTCTTAAGATTTTTTCCCCCTAGGCTATAAGCTCTATTATTGTTTATCTACTCAGACACACACCAGGACCTGTATAAACAATGATGTTGTTGTTATCTTTACTTTATTTTGTAAATGTGGTGTTAACCAAAGAGGTTTTGTCGTCTATGCTGTTTTACTTACCCGTATTCCAGTTATATAAGGCTATAGTTTCAGATATAACATAATAATTCAATATATCACTGCATGTATAAATATAAAAACAAACTGTGATGTTGTTATTGTTATTGTCATAAATGTTCTGTCAAAGCACAGAAATTGACCGGTAACGATGTTCTGGAATGTTCACCGCTCTAACATTCGTTTCCCCAATGGCGCCATTGCTGTATAACATACTCAACCGCTTAAAACGCTGGACCGCTGGACCAGTTCTCTTATACTTTTACTCTTTCTGACATTGATAACTAATTTATTCACGTATTCTTATTACAAAGTATCACATCAGCAGTCTTTGCACAGTTGAATGCAATTTAAACATCCAGCTTACCCAAAAAGTCCAAAGTTCAAAACTTGCAGTCTATTTTACCCTGACCTGAATGTGACTCCAGTAAGAGATTTGTCCATAAGTACAGGAGCTAGAGTCATGTCTGACATTTTGCTTACATTTGCAGCCAGTTAGCAAGGAACTCCAACATATCTTGCATATGAACTGTAGAAACTGCAGACCTTATTAATTGTCTGAGGACCTGTAAAATAAAGCCGTCTAGTGGCCTATTAATGGGGCAGCTTTTCGGGTTAATATTTTACAAATATCGAGTAAACACAGTTCCATTGCTCTGCCAATATGCTGGTAGATCCTGTTAACACTTTCCACCCGAAGTTAATTTTCATGTTCTGGCGCAAATAGTGTTGAACTATTTCTATATCATATTGTTCCTAAGATCTCTTTCTGTACGGAGTGAGAACTCAGTGGTCGAGTTGAATAAACGTGAGGTCAATGACAATTATAATCAGGATCATTCCGAAGATAATCGGCTTTTCAAACGACTGAGCATGATATTCGACTCACATATTGTCATTCGGGATGTACGGAGATAATATTGAACACCAAACTTACAAAGACTAATGGCATATTGTTATCCTGACAATACTACACACACAATTGATAAATGAAGGAGGCGGGAAAAACCACGGCTCAAACACAAACCGATTTCTCACGCACAACCTTCATGTTTGATAGCGTCATAGAACAAAAGTTGATACATAAACGTCAAAGATTCTGTTAGTACATACGAGCTAGATGTTGTGGGCCTATTGTGAACTGACAAACTCCGCTTTGTGAGACAAAGCCATGTGCGAGCTGAGGAATATTATGAATTGTGATTTGGAGTTAGAGCTTTCTATTCTTCACGATCCAGCCTGACATCAATCATCGTTGTCCAATTTTATTAAAAATAGATGTAGTACATAAACCCACCTGCCTCTCGGAGAGGGCCAGTTAATAAATCTGTGAACAGTAGGCCTATGAGGAACGTTATTACTATCTATAGGCATGATGTTTTATCATTCACGGGCGATCTAATACATGTATGATCCAAACGGCCAAATACTCTTTCACAGACAAATATTGATGTTTCAATGAATTTATGTTGGAGCGCCCCTGGACTTCGACGATCGTCAAGGCTGACGTGATCAGCGTTCACACTGACATTTGACGATCATTGAAGTTGGCGCTCAAAGTGTGAAATAAAACCGTATCGCAATGCCTAAAATGGGAAGAAATTATGAGTAAATGAAAAAGGTCGAGATGTCTGGAATTTTGAGTAAATAACTTTTTGTTCTGTACACTTTGTTGCCCTGTGACTGAGAATAAAGGAAACTATGGAAATGAGGTTTTGTTTTTTGTTGTTTTGTATTTGTTTGTTTTTGTAGTTGTTGTTTTTGTTTTGTTTTGTGTGTGTGTGTGTGTGTATGTGTGTGTGTGTGTGTGTATGTGTGTGTGTGTGTGTGCGCGTGTGTGTGTGTATGTGTGTGTGTGTGTGTGTTTTGGTTTGTTGTTGCTGCTGCTGTTGTTGTTTCTGTGTTGTCAGCGAGTCGATAGTCAAGATAGGTATGAGACCACAGGTGTCGGAGAAAAATTTGTGATCTTTAAATATTTTTTTTTCTACTTTTTTGTTGGTGGTGTTGTTTATTTCTTTGTTTACCATGTTTATCAGTGAGAGATATATATCTATGTAAATGTTTTTTTTTAAATTATAGTGTTGCTGTGTTGAAGGCCGTAGACAGAAAATTGATGCTGGGTACCCGGTAATACATGTACCATTGACAGTCTATTGATGGCAACAGCTTGCCTGACGATATTTCCATCACCTGTTCACCGGTTTTGTAACGGGTGTTCCTTGGCTGGTGGACCATGTAGACTGGTGTGCCGGGGATGGCAGCCAGTGCAGTGAGGCCAGGTGGTCGTTGTCAGGGCTATAGTGGTAGTCTTGGGGATACGATCTGCTGGTGATGTGGTGATGGCTTTGGTGATAGCAGTGATCGTGGTGGTGGTGGTGATGGTAGAATTTGCGATGGTGCTAGTGGAATAATGGTGGTGGTGATGGTAATGATGGAGATGATTGAGGTAAATTAGGCTGACATAATAACCATCTTTCATACCTTGATTTGATTTGACCATTGAAAATCAATAGCTATAAAAATTAAACTGCTCTAAAAATGTATTTTAATTTCCTTTTCAAGCAACATTAAACTGCTTCTCCTTTACAACAAGCAAATCATCTTATTGACACATTTAATTAACATTTCCTTTCGTGTACAGCAATACCCTATTTACATTTTATATGTTTTCATTCTTGCCCTGACGAAGAGCCAAGCGGGTTTGAAAATTTGGCAGAGATTTGACCATCACAATCAAGTTGTTTAAAGATTTCTGTATTAATTGTTTTTCTTGTACTGTTTCGCTAGTTGCCGATCTGACAGTTCTATTGTAGTTGTATATAATGATTGAGGTGATTATGGTGACGATAAATGATGATGGTGATGATGGTGATGATGGTGTTCCCTGACCAAGAACTATGTGAGCTCGACAGTTTGGCCTGTGATATCAATTTGTCTAATTAACTTAATACCAAATTCTTCACATCGTTTTTGCCTTTTTCGATGTATTCATATGAGGGCTAGACAGTTGTCTTTAATTTTAGACATTTTTATGAAATGATGGTGGTGGGAGTGATTGTGGGAGTTACGATGCTGATGATTTGAAGTTCAGGATGATCAATTGATAATGAGGATGATACAGATGTGAATGCTAGCTATGAAGACGATGATATGTACACGTCGACGAAAGTGACGATATCACCTGCGTGGAAAATGACTTGTATGCAATCAGATCTCCTGTACTAAAATTGTTTGGAGTCCACTGGCATCCGACAGCCCCTCCTGGCGCCATCTCATCACCAAAGGTGTCACCACAGGAGAAGAGTGCAGGTCCTCTCAAGCAAGCAGAGAAGAAACGGGCAGCGAGCAAGGCAAGAACTACCAGCACCAACAGCACGGCCTCTACCCACTTCTGTCCTACCTGTAGGAGGGGCTTCCTCTCCCGGATTGGCCTCACTAGTCACCTGCGGACCCACCGAGTCAGCTCAACTTCTGACTAGTTTGATATCTTGGTCATCTTCGACAACAAAGGGCGGACAACAAACAAACTATTCTCTGGTATCTAACTTGCCTGTCACCTGCCATACTGGTTAGCAGATTCAGTTCATCCACTCCCCCCCCCCCCCCCACGCTTGCTAGACCCTTATGCCAAGTCTCTTCCATCAACTTTATAAGTAATTTACTCACCATATGAAAATGAAAATAAAAACAGTTCCCCGTGGGAACCTACTGTTTAAAAAAGAGCATTTAACCTGCTTTATTTATTAAAAAGTACAATAAAAGCTCCATGCATAATTCACCTGATCCTGTGTCCTGCTCATCCGTATAAAATTCACAGTCATTACAAGCCAGTAACCTAATTCTCCCATTACTAGACAATACTATACAATTATCATTTGAAGTACATCTATAACAAACAACTGTCTTAAAATTTGAATGCAGTATGATGTAGACTAGAAAACCATGGCATCCATAGGGACATTTCGGGCGTCATATTTTAACATGAATGCATTCAGAGCTAGAATCTGGGTTAAGGTTAAGCCTGCTCGGGATAAGGGTTACTGTGCCTATCTATTCTCGGCTAAACTGGACATTATCGATAGATAGATAGATAGATAGATAGATAGATAGATAGATAGATAGATAGATAGATAGATAGATAGATAGATA
>JBCAUA010091886.1:0-10481 GCA_038406235.1 Peronia verruculata
GTACGGTACTCTCACCTTGTGAAGCGCATTGAGCAATTTGGGAAATGCGCTATATAAATGTAATTTATTATTATTATATTGATCTATCTCTAACATAGCGTTCTCATGCTGATCAACTTCTCCGTAGATGGAGAACGTCATATATGTGTAAGATCCTTACAGTGCCGATATCCACAGTAAAATATAGTCACTGGACCCAAGTAGACAGTGAGACACATTCCTGTTTATATCGATAGCGAATTCAGTTCTTGACTGACAGTCGCCTGTTATGCTTGCCAGGATGCTGAGGACGCAGATACGCGAATGTCTCCATCGGGATAATCATACACTCAAAAGCGCCGAGAGCCTCTATTGCATGGGAACAAGCGCTATCGAAATGCTCCCTTTTATTATTAAAATAATAACATCTGTTGATGTACTGATCTGCACAATCGACATGAGTAATTGCAACCAGAGGCTGCCACGTAACTGACACATCAGAAAAGCAACCCCGCAGATCAGCATTCTACATGCCTGTTTTGTTTTAACAGTCACAGGTATCCCTGAAATAGCTCTAAGATGGGGGCACTGCTGAACTTACATTAGCCAGCTATACAATCATGTGTGTCGGCCATCAACGTGGCGAGAGGACCCCGTTTTTTTGTCTTTCTTCGTCCAAAACAGTCATGAGTTCTCAACAGGGCAGAAAAAATTTGATCCTAGCGGTGGCTCAGTGGTTGCTTGGTCGGCCAACTCGGATCCAAAGTTCTTGGGTTTCAAAACTTAACCGGGTCCTACATTTTGTAAATTAGAAAAGGCACATACATACATTTCCTGACAACCCAGGTTAAAATGGTTAGCCGACTACGACAGAGAGTGTTTACGGTCTACGCTAGACTGATAAGGTTTTGTGCGCCTTCTAGGCAGCTGGTGCCTTGTATAAGATGCTTACTAGGAAGTTAACTCACAAGTGACTCTAGTAGATTTGTACTGTACGGAAATTAAAAACTAGGAATAAATGCTCTCTTTCATTTCCGCCTACTTCTCAAAACAAATTTGTCAGGATTTTGTTGATCATCCCCCGTTGTCTAGGAATGTGTGAAATAATATTACTTAAGATGTATCGTTCTACTTGGATTTTTTTTTTTTTTTATAAAAAAAGTTTAACGATATTTTCGTTTTTTTTTTCTTCTTTCTAATACTTTCTTATATCAGTCATATTGCAAGTTTATTTAAAAAAAAAATAAAAAAATCGACTGTACCAGGAAGAAACATTTAATATGTAAAACAAACGGACCTCCCTTCCCCACTCGCCTTCCCGCCCTTCTCCAAAAAGGTGTGTGTGTGTCTGGGGGGGGGGGGGGGGAGGGGGAAATAGAGTTCCAAGATATTAGTAGCTGGAATGGAGAATGACATTTTTAGTCTACAGGTTGGTCAGAAATACTCGTCGAAACTGAAATCCGACAAACCCAAGTTCAAACGCTGGTCCACATGACACATGTTAGAACCTATCTGAGCAACCTGGAATCTGACCCCTTGGCAGAGAAATGAACACAAGCAAATTGACAAAGCAAATAGAAGGGTCAAGTGGATGCGCTTTCCGTGCGTAATTTTGAAATTGTCTCTCACTCTCCAGCATCTGTCTATCCGAGACAGAAGACGATTGGTTTTTGTTTTTTTCTTTTTCATGGTTCGAAGTTTGTCCTTGACATACTGACCTAGTTGTTGCATTTAATACCTGCAATTGCGGCACAACTTTTAATTTCACAACTCGAGTACTGCTTACTTTTCTAGCATTAATTACCAGCGCCTCTCTATAACTGACCATTCACACTCTGTCAGTCATCAGCGAAGTCTCCTAGAATAAATTGTTTTTATTTGATCGCTTGTCTTTTTAAATACCGCATGATTTTCTCTCCGTAGAGCGAGTTTTTTCTCTGCGTGTTTCACACTGTCATGGGAGAGCTGCAGCTTCCATGTAGTCTGGCTATTTATTCTAAGGTGAACATGAGATATGACACGAATGTGCGATCGGGCATGGGGATTTTATTGTATCGGAGTTTTCATTATAATCTATTTCAAATTGTGTAATCAGTTAAACCTCTATTACACTCGTTATGACTTCCCTCTGCTGTTCGCTAGTGGGGGATCTGCCTTATCATTGGGCCGCTTTCAACTTCAAACGTGCTCTCTAGACCTTACCGTTATCATCCATTCATTTAGCTCTTCATTCCCTCGCTCGGCATATTGTGTGGTTTTCCTCATCAGAATTTTCGTAAAGACTATCTCGACACCAAACGCAGAGATTATATGACTATAATGGTCATTTTCATCATGCATTGGCCACATTTCAGACATTATATCCACTATATGTCTATCAGCAAGAACAGTGGGGGGAGGGGGGGGGGGAGGACACGGGTATTTAAAAACAGCGGGAAAGACAAACGTTATTGGCTCATATGAATTGGTTATCAATAAAAGAGAGTTTAATATCTTTTACATCCTATTTTCTGTTTTGTGCATATTGTTAGTAACGAACATATTTAACATATTTTGCTGTGTTGCGCCAGGTTTTAAAATGGGTTTTTATTTGTTACCTGATCGCCATGTGGGCCAGGGAGAACAAGGAATTGTTATAAACAATTAAGGTGGTCTGAACAGTTGAACTACAAAGTCTGGGCAGAAACTGCATTCTCAAGAACTGTTGTGAAATATAATAAGCAGTCCGAGACAAGCAAAGCAGACTCTTCCAACTTCATCTCCCTATCAGCAGCCACATAATCCGTGGTATCTCATTTTATTCTCCCCAGGTCTCATCATGCTCGTGGAGATCCTGACCTCTATCAGTCCCACCTCCTGGTGTGTACTTCTGGCACTGTTCTTGCTGCTGATATGGCAAATGACGTCACCGAGTCATCCTAACCTGCCCCCGTCCCCAAGTCGGCCTTTGCCTATCATAGGACATATGCACTTGGTACATGGCAACCCTAGAGAGCAGTTCCGAAAGTGGGGGGAACAGCTGGGAGATGTCTTCAGTTTGCGTTTCGGCTCAATACCAATCATAGTCTTCAATAGCTATGACACTATGAAAGAGGCCTTGATCAAGCAAGCAGATATATTTTCTGACAGACCCAGCAACTTTTATATCAACAAACGCTTCCCATGGGTACTCCATGGCATCTTGTCCTCCTCTGGTCAAAATTGGAAAACCCAGAGAACCACGTCCTTGAACATTCTGAGAGCTTTTGGTATGGGCAAGAACATGCTGGCTGAAAAGATCGCTGAAGAAGTGGCCATTTTCCTGAAAGAATTAGGCAAGTCTAAGGGAAAACCTCAAGACCTCAGAGAAATCACCAACCTCAGTGTATCCAACAACATCTGTTCCATTATTTTTGGACAGCGTTTCGAATTTGATGACCCCAAATTCGTTGAAATGATTAACGTCTTCAATGAACTTGTCCTTCGTCTTAGCGGAACAAACGTCCTGGACTTTCTCCCATTTCTACGCTATCTACCATTTGATCTATTCGGATGCAAAGCGATAGATCGCAGTATGGAAACCATGCACAATTTCGTAACAAAGATGGTGGAAGAGAAGAAAAAAGAGTATGACCCGGCTAATCTGGATAACTTCATCGTTGCTTACATCGATGAAGTCAGAAAGAGTGAGAGGAGCGGCATTGAAACTAGTCTTGACGAAACCAAACTGTTCAACGTTGTCGATAACTTGTTTATTGCCGGCACCGAGACCACCAGCACCACCATGTTGTGGTGCATTCTGTATTGTCTCCACTATCCTCAGATACAAGAGAAAATTTACCAGGAAATCGTGCGTGAAGTCGGCACAGAGAGACCTCCTAACATGTTAGACAAGCCCAAACTCAAATATCTCAATGCCGCCATCATGGAAACCCAGCGTATTGCCAGCATTCTGCCTTTGGATCTTCCACATTTGTGTAGTCAGAACACCACCATCAACGGCTACCACATCCCTGAGGGTGCGACCATCATACCTAACCTGGACTCCATACTGCTGGACAAAAAAATCTGGGGAGATCCCGAGGTCTTCCGTCCTGAGAGATTTCTGGACAAGGATGGAAATCTGATTAAGAAAGAAGAACTGGTGCCTTTCTCGCTGGGCCGACGGCTGTGTCTGGGAGAAGGTTTAGCTAGGATGGAACTGTATCTTTACCTGGCGGCTCTGATCCAAAAGTTCGAATTTCGACCTGAAGATCCTGCAAACCTGCCACCTGCCAAGTCCTTGTTTGGAACCACCTGTCCCCCGCTGCCATTCAAAGTGAGATGTGTGGCCAGAAACGTCTAGACTCCGAGATAGGATGGAACAGTCATGCCCCGCGCCCATTTGTTGTGCAAGAATGTTGACCTTTTCACTTAACCCCATAGTTTTAGGCAGAGCATTAGCATGTTCCCAAAAGAAAAACAAGAAAATAAAAATCTCTTAAAGTTCAGAAGTTGCAATGGCACACATATCCACAACAAAAAGTTATTTAAATCGTGTGAAGCAACAAAAGCGGTATTTTATCTCCTTTTCTCTAAGCGGCCTCTGATATATTTCATTTTCAATATTTTACCCAAACCAGACTAGAGATTCAGACCATTGTTTTTTTCAGATGTCTACAATAATAATTGATAGTTATGAAGTAATCAGGAAGCGGTACGCTCATTTCAAAAGCAATCCTATATGTAATGCACGTTTGTCATTTCACCATTAAGCAGCCATAGCTGTAATTAGTGCAACACTTCAGCATTCTGACACTCATGTATAACTGACATTATGTGTCCCACTCCCTGTCGTCAGTCAAACACAGAATGTAACGATGTCATTGTCTTTTCGGTTGATGTTTTCGTCATTTCTGTGATTATTATCACCTGGCAACAACGATGTCTCCCATTGTTCTTTCTCTTTCTTTCTTTCTTTCTTTCTTTCTTTTGCTGTTTCTGTTCTTTCTTTCTCTTTCTTTCTTTAGTTGTTTGTTTATTTCTTTTTTCTTTTTTTTTGATTTTTTCTTTCGTTGTCTCTTTTTCTTTTCTTTCTCCCCCCCCCCCCCCATTCCATCTTTAATTCTATAATTTGTGTTATTTGTTTCTTTCTGCTTTCTTATATTATATAACCATATGATGCACACAACGCAGTCAACAGTTCACAGCCTCAACACCAACAAAATAGTGACATAACATCTCATATACAAGATTATAGATATGCACGGACCTTATCACTGGCTGTAGCCCTTAACCTCCTGTAGTGGCCATTCTTAGAACATGTTAAGGTCACCATATAAAAGAGAATATTGGATACCGTCTGCAGTGGTCTCTGCTTTGAATGATTAATTCCTCAATCATTTTTTAAAGACAGATTAATTTTTTAAAGACAGACTAGACAAATCTAGTGTCCTCTGAAAGACTCTAAGGAGACAAGGTAACTTTGATAAATGGTCTAATAGGTCCAAATTTGACTACTATCTTCCCCTGCATTTTCTGGGCGTCAGGACCAACGGGAGTGGGTTTTTCGTTTTCCTGGCTGAGAGATTACCTGATCTATCAGAAAACAGTCAATGATTGAGATATGACCTACATGGAGGAGCATGTAGAAAGAGAACGTGTTTGTCTACTGTCAAGCCGCTTATGTCACAAGCTGCTGTCCCCTGCTCCCAACTTTAATACTAACGGCGCTAAATATAAAGGTATAATTGCGTAGACAAAATAAACCAAAGTTTAAACACATATATTTTAAATAACTAAAACAAACACAAACAGGAACATTGTATTTGGTTCTTCTTTGTATGTATATATCATATTAATATGTAATAAAATTGTATTGTTTGCATGTTTTTGTCTGAGGAAAACACAATCACGTCTACTTTGAAATAAACTTTATGTATAACATTCATTCTCTAGACTTGGTTTTTGTTGCGATATTTTACATTTTATCATGGAACGAACAATAGCACTGGCTTACAGCAAAAAGGAGTAACTTCTTGAACATAAAAGAGGATAAAAAAAGAAAAAGGAAGAGTTAAAGATCGAAACAAAGGAAACGCCTCCACGTTTGCCTGTTTGTCATGTTGCACTTCGTTCTTCGTTCCATCACCAGTGATATTCTTTTCCGACTGCAATAGTCTCAAGTGAAACTGCCTTCTTTACAGTTTCTAAATGCATGTTGGGTTACCTTGACCTTCCATCGCCATACTTTTTTTTTTCTCTTCTCCTCTTTTTTTATACGGGCTACCGTCTTTATCCAGGTCATGTTACACATGGTTTATCGGTACACGAGTGATTGTTGCAGTTCAGTGTTGCAGAATCATGCAGGCGGTTGTAAAGTGGAACATGTCCGTTTAGTGTTTTTGTTGTTGTTGTTGTTTTTATGAAGAATTATCCAGTTTAGACTTACTGCAATTCATGTCAGTCGGGTCTTCATGCAAGGATACTATGTGTGTACTCACATATGAATACATCGTTGTATGTGTGTCCTTATGTGTGTAATTAGGTTTAGCTGTTTTGTATTCATCGACTGAACAACAAATTTTCCAGCTGAGTAAAATTGATCTTATTCCATTCGTTATCAACACGGCCTATTTATGAGGAAGCCGTGTTTGTTTGTTTGTGTTGGGGTTAACCATACATCAGCACGATTATGGAAATATTGTGCCAAACACGTAAGATACTTTTACACGTTAAAAAGGCTGATCAAGTAGGAAAGAAAGCGGGACAGAAGACAGGAGAAAGGAGAGAGAGAAGAAATATCTTCCCTGGAACCTGGAGGATGGCACTCCATAGGAGACATCCCGTTGACGAAGAAAGCATGAGAGAGGGAGAGGGAAGAGAGAGAGAGAATGGAGAGAGAGAGAGGAGAGAGGGGAGAGAGAGGAGAGAGACAGGAGAGAGAGAGAGAGAGAGAGAGAGAAAGAGGAGATCACACATGTTTAATAACGATCATTCTGATAGTGCAGTGTATTCCCCACTGTAAACACAGGAACAGGGTGTCTGTATAACTCACATTGTCAGGTTAACAGAGCCGTGATCATCTTTATATGATTATAAGGACATTCTACACCAATCCATTTCGAACTGAGGAGACAGCCTGTGTATGCACACTGAACTCCAGGTTTTTACCAGGTATACACTTCCTTAGGTACACACTTACACATTAACTTTGGATGTTACTACGATCGCACCTCAGCGAGTGAGAGACAACCCCTCGATCACGTGACAGACCTGGAAATACTCTATAGAGAATGAACGTTACCTTCTATCATGTCATGTTTGTACTGGATCTATAATGACAATATAAAACACAGGATGAGGTAAATAACGATAACATGTCACTTCTACATTGCACACTGGTCACAGAGAATTTTCCTTGCAAAAATGCAAAGGGCAGGGTTTGGGCTGCGAAGCGGCATTTAATACATGTATGATTTGACCTAAAACCTGCCTGAAGTGCAATATGTCTAATGTTATAATATTTATTTACGATAAGATCACTGCAATTTGGATCCAAAGACAATGTGCGGTAGAAAATAAACTGAGGCGGAGCTTTTTTATTTTTTTTGTCAATGAAGTATCTGTTCCGACTTCCAACTGCCTGAATAGGGAATTGGAGGGGGGAAAGGGGGGAGGGGGGGCGGGATTAAGTCTTTTCTGGCGGGTGTTGGGTCAAACAATGAAATCCCAATGTGGAAAAGAAGGTTAAGAAAAGGGTTACGAGGCGCTAGGCTCACTTCAGTGGAAAATTTCTGTCTTTCCTTTTTCAAGTTTTATTTTTTTTCAAAATTAAAAGTAGAAAATTTATAGTTTGGTATTAATAACAACAATAATAATAATAATAATAATAACAGAAGGTATTTATAGTGTGCCTCACAGCCGAAGGGCTCGAAGCGCTTTACAGAACCAAAATGTTTAACAGCCACACACGAAATAAGCCCCAAAACAAACAGGAGCAACAGTATACGAACATTATAATAATATTACAACTTATCTTTCACAAACTGGCAATGCACTCTATATTTTTCACACACTAGCTACACAACGCACGAGCTGCCGTGGCATGTTGTGCGATAGCAGTTCTTTCCGCCAAAATTAGATGGCTTGATCCTGATATCTGATTGTATTTCGTGGGATTAACTTCATGCTTGTGTGTGTGTGCGTGTGTTTTTATTTTCTGAATAAAACATTTGTCCTAGGGCTTTATTTATTTATTTATTTATTTATTTATTTATTTATTTATTTATTCATGTTTTATTCTGGAAGAGCTAGTTCTAACAGGAGGCCATAACTGAGGGAACAACGGTTGTGTTTCAATAATTCCCAGTTACAGCCCTTCAGTTCCGACTGCTAAAGTCTAGTGTTGTGCTTTATCATGATAATGCGCCAGTCCACACTGTCAGGGCGGTGAGTGAACTTCTGGAGAGTTGCAACTGAATTACTCCATCCACCCAGATCTTGAAAAATGACAGAACAGCTTCCTGGCAAAGATTTGACTGGAAAAAAAAAAAGACGTCTAAAAAGTCATTAGATACCTGGACGAAGCTACTAAAGTCAGCCATTCAATGGCAGGTGGTGGCGTAAAAGTTCATAAAAAAATGTTTACAAAGGCGGAAGTGCCGTTGAGATCTTGTTAAATGGAAGGTACGTTCTTCCAATTATAAATATTCTACACTTCAAACAAAGAAAAGTTGACTGAGATTACGAGAAAGTCTATGATATTTGGCTCCACATGAGACAACATATCATCGATGTCCGCGCTATCTGAGCGCTCTCTTTGAGAATGGCTTAAATAGTAGGAGGTTTCGGCTGTATATGAGAACCAAATCAGTGTTTATAAATCATGGAAGTGGCCATTTGTAATGGACATAATATCAGAACTGAGATTTCAAAATTATACCCATATAATGTACTTTTGCATGTAGCAACGCACCAGCTATTGTATGATTATTATTTGTTTTTTTACTGTTTACTGTCGTTCGTGTAGTGGATGAGTGGGCCAATTAAAAGCCCCTGTAAGACCCGATCGACACCCTGGAATGTATTGCAGGATTGTTCTTCATTTTCCTGGGAGGAGTTAAAAAAACAAAAAAACAACAACAACAGAAAAACAAACAAACAAACAAACAAACAAACAAAAAGCCCACAACTTTAAAGCATAAAATCTGGACCCCATATACGAGACATTTAGAACCCCCCCCCCCTCCTATCCCCCCCTCCCCCCACCCAAACAGGAAAGACAAGACAAAAAGGCAAACATGTGATACCCAAACAGCAGACAAAAACTGGTAACTGACAATCTATTAATTTTCTCGAAAACAACTGAATGTATTGTATGGAAATTTGGCACAAACATTACAAGAGAGAAAAAAAAAAAATAGGATTATTGATGTAACCCAATCATACAGACCGAATATGTAGGGAACAAAAGTAATAAGCCTATGCAGAAAAGGAAGAGGGAAAAAACGATCCAAATCCAGTAATACTCTGTAAATAATTTAGACGACGTATCGACCTCAGCAAATATCAACACTTGTAAGCTGCTCATATTTTACCATGAGTTTCGTGAATTTGTCGGAAAATTTCCAACGCCAAATAAAAGCCTTGGTAGAGGGGAAAGAAGGTATCAGCAGAGACACATTTTAGGAAAGAGAACTATATTAATAAGAGGGGACAATTCTTGTTGAGGTTTTGCCCACACGAGCCCATGTCGTCTCGCCACCTCGCCAGAATCTCTGCGAGTATGCGGAGCCGCTATGGTTTGGTTGTCATGGTTGCTAGGTGATTTATTATGGCTTGATTTCATTATTTGGCAGGCCTAAGACATGTGCACCAGTAAATTAAACAAATTTTAATAAAATCATTTCATCACAAGAAGAAAGAAGAAGAAGAAGAAAAAAAAAAAAAAACAGCTGGGTGGGGATGAGATATGAAGAAGAAGAAAGAAAAGGAATATTCTTCACTTTGAGATAACAGAAATTAGCATTGATTACAGTTATAAAGTAACTAAAAGTGAAAACCATTTTTGACCCTTGGACGTCAAATGCCATAAACAAAACTGAATGGAAAGAAAGTCACGAAAACGGTCTTGTCTTGGAATTAAAGAGAGAGAGAGAGGTGGGAGAGAGAGAGAGAGAGAGAGACAGGGAGAGAGATGTTGGGCTTTTCACGCACTTACTTCCGATCTCGCACAGTTTATTTTACATTGTTACAACTAATTTGTTTTGATTAAGTTTATTAAGTTATATAGGGTTCGGAAATGCCCAGCTTTTGCCTGCAAATATTTTCTGCCGTATGTAATCTATTTTTGAATTTGCACTTTTATCGTTTTATTGACACATAAATATACGAGAGGCCAAAATGGGCTGGTAAGACAGAGAGGGTAAGGCTGGGAGAGATTCAACCCAGGAATGGACAGTGATAGTGGAGAAGAAGAAGTGAAGATCAACATCATGAGAGTCAAACCCAAATGATAGGAGCAAGAAGAGATTTGAAAAACA
>JBCAUA010091897.1:0-10026 GCA_038406235.1 Peronia verruculata
AGAGGGGTTGTTCTAGGTCTCTACGACAACCGAGAAGGTAAAGAAAAATGAACAGTGCGTCGCCCGGGGTCCACCTACCATCTATCTCTTAGAAAAAAAATGCCAAGAGCAAATTTTTGGCCAGTAAACTAATTATGGATTTTTTTATTTATTTATTTTTTTATTGTTGTTCTGGTACTGTTTTTCTTGTCAATCCCCGAAATGATCTGTGACTGCAAATACCAGTTTTATTGTTAATTGTGAAACAGCCCCCTAGTGATACCGGTACGGTGACGCTTATGAACAGAAATAGAAAGGAATGACACATCCAATCTCAGATGTTTCATGAATCTTTCAGGGGTCCTCCTGGAATTGAAATTGTTGTACATCAGACTGTAATCAAACTTTACAATAAAAATGACCTAACAACTAATTCTGCGAGAAGAGTGGTCAGCAAGAATTTTTTTCTCTTATTTAACTTGCATTTTTTTTTTTTTTTGGTGCAATTTTTTATGTTTTGTGCATGCAATGTTTAGCATTTCACATGCATTTTTTTTTTTTTTTTGAGACTTTGAAATGCAATTTACCGCGGGGCCAGATAATTTGCACGACTAAACGAGCATACAGATTTCAAATAAATGGTTTCTTTTAATGTATGGCCATTTTGGTACTTCACTGAAATCGAAATTATAAGAAGATACAATAATTTAATGTAAAATAACCCACAAAGGGAAATTCGTACTCAGACGATACTTGGCAGAAACGCCGTTTTGGATAAATTCATAGCCTAAACTGTTATAGAATTGCAATGCAAAACTACACTTTATCACTCTTGCGGCCCATAGATTTAGCACCATTTTTATAACACCAAACTGCGGACGACTACAGTTACAAAAAGAGAAAAAAAAAAAAGAACAGAAAAAGATGTTTTTGAAAGAACTGGTCCAATAATGGCATAGCGTTATACCAAAATAACAATAATAATAATAATAAGATTTATCTGATTTAGAAGCAATTTGTATAAATTGCTTGTATGCTTCATATATAAATAGTAAAGGAAGGCAGAAAGAAAGAAAGAAAAAAAAGAAAGAAAGAAAGAAAGAAAACAAGAAAAAAAGAAAGAAAGAGAAAGAAAGAAAGAAAGAAAAAAGGATAGAAATTGAAAGAAAAAGAAAGAAAGCAAGAAAGAATGAAAGAAAGAAAGAAAAAGAATGAAAGAAAGAAAAAGAATGAAAGAATGAATAATAGAAAGAAAGAAAGATAGAAAGGAAAAGAGAAAGAAACTTCAACAAACCAATACGGTACAAAAAACGAACAGACATCAGAGAATGAGCGATTAGGTGTAGAATGTTGAACACAAATTTGATTGCGAAGTAGCTCCTATTCCTGCGAGAGAGAGGCTATGGGTCAGACATCTATCCTAAGTCGACCATAATCAAAGCATTTCCAAGTTTCCTGTGCATCGGGAATTCCCAGGTCCAGGGGTCCGGTTACCTCTTGGCCGGCCCCGAGACTAATGTGTATACATATGCCATTTTCTATCATGTGGTATTCAGCTACATGTTATCAACTACATTCCATGACTTTTTCTTTGCTATCTAATGCAGGAAAGCTTTCTCTTCTTGTCATTGAATGTTACTGGAGCAAAAGTGAAAAATAACGCTCCACTGCCTTTAGCAGTAGCACGCAGATTTATGATCCGCATTTCGTTTTTTTTTTTTTCATTCACCCCAATGATAGCGTGGGACGGATGTCCGCGCTTGGTCCGCCGAGCCTTTAGTCGGTTATGGTTTTTATAAGCTTTTCAACCACCTGTAGTGGTGGTTATCTCATCTGTTCACAACCGTGGTAAAAAAATAACATAACACCGTTGTGTTACGCGATATTCTATTTCATAACATAGACCTGTAGTCGCCATTCTGCCCATCTCATGTACATGTATTATGACTGGGGCGTGACGTCACTGAGAAGTATTATCCTGTTATTCTAGTTATTTCTACTAGATCTATCTTTCACCTAGCCCATGGAGGCACTACTAATTTAACAGGACTCGGTGCGCATGTGCAGTCTCTATTTGCCGCCACGTTTCCGATGGAACTGGGCTCGTGAGGCTGACCTAGGAATCGACAGGGTTCAGGAAAGAAGGGCCTATAAAAATAAAAAAAAAAACTAACTAAAAATACTTTATGGGCAAATTGGGCCTAAAGACTCTTGATGCGAGTGACACGACTTAAGAATAGTTGTCTAAATTAGATTTGGGGGGGGGGGGGGAGGAGGGGGTGTGTGAGGATAAATCTAGTACCGGTAGTGAGAAAGACTTGGTTATGGTTTTTATAAGCTTTTTAACCTCCTGTAGTGGTGAGAAAGACTGTTTTAAATTATAATAATTTATAGCAGTTGATACATAGGAAACTAAAGGAAGGTCTACTTGCCCATTGTGCCGCTTACTAATCAGACACCTTGTTCAACTCAAGGGGGGGGGGGGGAGGGGAAAAAAAAAAAAGAAAAAGGAAAGAACGTAAGAAGATAATAAGGAAGAAAAGAGAGTAAGAACGATTGAAAAATACAAGCAAAAGTGAGGGGTGTCACACTTGCATAGTTTTGGGCACTTTAAAAATGTAGGTCGTCATAACAACGCATGTTGATGTTTTAGTTTAGTTGCTTTCATTTCATTTTCAGTCTGTGGTGGGGTTTCTAGGTCGAAGCTCAGTTACAAATGTAACATATCACCCTACAGAATAATACTCTTCTAAGCAAACTTTATTTTCTGTCTATCCCCGTCACCTATTTCTTCACATTCATGATTTTTTTTTTTTTTCTTTTGTTAAGAATTAATAAAAACAAAACAAATTCCTTCTGACCTTTGTGCCTAGAGATAGACATGAAAAGATCAAGAAAAATGGGGAAAAGTATAGTGATTCTGGTCCATTTTTCACACTGGAGTGAGAGCAACTAGCAGCATGTGGATCCCCCCCCCCCCCCCCCATCATGTACAACTCAAATAAGTTGGCCTTCTTCTATTGCTTCTTTATCTCTTTGGTTTTGAGGTACACATATATTTCATGGTCTGGCATACTGTATCATGATGTTAACTGATTAGTTGGTCTAAAAATAGACAATAATCAAGCAATTTCAGTGAATTAAACATAACATTTTTTTAAAAAAATGGAGAAAATAAAGTGTTTTACGGGGGTGATAATCCATAATGTGACCTGACAGTTCTGTCAGTATATTTCAAATAGTTATATAAGTATACTGCTGAAATTTGGCATATTTAGAGATAATCATGTGCCTTTATATTTGTGATCTGAGATTTATGTTTGTTGGTAGGTCCATACGAGTTCAGTTTTTTTAATAGGGGGTAAGTTTACTGAAACCATCGTAAAACAAAATGTATAAATAATGAAACAAAATGTATGTGAAATATTTAATTACCAGAGGTACACATTTCTTGAATTAACCTATGTGCTGTTTGCCTTTTCATCTAGGCTAACAATCAGAGATTGTCTGACAATCCTTTAATATAACCAGCGTCGCTTCATGGAGTAAAAAAAAAAATAGCAACTCGCACATATCAAAGTGAGGAACAACAGAAATTGTAAACGCCATCATTCAGAATCATTGCTAACATGGAAGCCTAGGGAGAGGCAACCTGTGGTGAACAAGGAAGGGCTGAAACATGATATGCCATTCTCAACACGCGTCCAGTGCCTTCATCGAGACGGTGGATCTAGTCATAACTAAACAGGTATTTTCAGGAAGGGAGTTTCAGGAATGAGGAGAGTTTCATAGTGATGCTGCTAGGCCAAACGGTTTCTGAGATATTATCTTGACCAGCCATGTCTGAATGCCAAAGAAGCTAATTTTGCCAGTTGAACCTTACCTTAAAATCATCCATTTATTTCATTTCTTGCTTTCTTGCCTTCTTTCTCTCAACTGACTCACTGATTACCATCAGGCCTAATGAGTGGTTAATTTCAGAGGGCCTTCGTGCAGTCTCCTTTTGAAATCAACTGTTATAATGTTACTACGTACTATGTAGCCTACTTTGCCGTAAGTTAAAAACACACACACATACACACACACACACACACTTTTATTACTCGACAGACATCTAGATTGGACGGGCTCTTTCATTCATAACGACAAGTTGTAGTCATAAAACTCCGTTTCACCCACTGTTTTCAGTGCAGTCGTCTTCCAGTTCTAGCGCCGAAGCTGTTCAAATTGGACCAAAAGCGCGTCGTGTGCGCCGGGTCTATTACTTATACTAGTGTGTCTATGGCCAAAACTGTAAGGAGATGGAGTAGTTGAGCATTTGGCAATTTATTCCATTTCATCTATGCTGCCCTGTCCTGCTACCTCGGATTTCGTTTTTCAATCTCCACTTCTGTGTTTTGTACACCTTTCAACCTCCTGGGAAATAATTACCTCGGTTGACTCTCCACTTTGCCTTCATTTTAGACTGTAGATCTGTCACTAGGCCTACATTTAGATCTATAGATCTAACGCCACCACTTCGTGAAAGGAAGTGACGTTGCAAAAATATGAGGCTTGTGTTTACTTTGGTGTCCAAGTATTTTTAGAAGTTCGCGTAAACTTCTAGGTCTGTGAATGGTCGGTATTTTCGGGATGTCTAGATTTTGCGCATTACGTATTCAAGCCGAAAAAGGAAAATGAGACCCTGGGAGGAGCTCTATGACCTACTTCATATTCGTTGGTTGGCTGTGTCTTATCGATTGCTGCGCCGTTAACCGACGCTGGTTATATTAGACTAGAGGATTGTTAGACAATCTCTGTTAGCCTAGACGAAAAGGCAAACAGCACTTAGTGAAACATTTTGTGGATTATAGTAATAAAATTGTACTACTCGCTCAATATCGAATTGAGGGACAACAGAAATTGTAAACGCCATCATTCAGAATCATTGCTAACATGGAAGCCTAGGGAGAGGCAATCTGTGGTGAACAAGGAAGGGCTGAAAGAGAGATCTACGCCATTCTCAACTCGCATCCAGCGTCTTCATCGAGACGGTAGATCTAGATTACTAGACTGATCCAGCCACTGAAGCTCTATCGTGTGGTATTTTCAGGAAGGGATTTTTTTTCCAACGGCATCAAACAAGAATTTTTGCTTTGGCTTGATCACTAGACAAGTTGTAGTCGAAATCAAGCTCTCGTCACTGTTTCACTAACATTGTGAGAGCTATGTATTTGCTCCTCTCACATTAGGCTTAGAGCGTGGTTTGTTTATGTTTAGTTTTTCGCATTACAGTTTCTAGATCTATTTACGTGCTGTGTTCAGATGCCTTGCAGAGAAGCTTTTAGCATCATGACCAGTGAGCTTGGCGATTACTGTTGCCCAGATCGACTCAGAGATGAAATAAGTAAAAATGCTAAGAACCTGCTCATTATTGACTGCCGTTCACAGTCGGAGTATTCACGCTCTCACATACGAGGAGCCATCAATATTACTCTGCCGTCCTTGATGCTCAAAAGACTCAAACGAGGTAACCTCAACATTTCTTCGGTGATTCAGAACAACGAAGCTCAGGAACGCTTTACCAAAAACTCAAAGACTGCTACAATTGTATTGTACGACGAATGTTCAACTGATCTTCATGCCAACCCGTCCTCGGTGATTAACTTGTTGATTAAGAAGTTAAGACAGGACAGTTGTCGAGCTTCGTTTCTTCTCGGTAAGTGAATCTAGAATCTAGATTGTCATTTCCACATTTATAATACTGAAGATTCTTTTAAGCTAGAAATAGATTTAGAGATTTGAAGACGATCTTGAAATCACAGCTCAAAATCTAGGCTCCAGGGCAACCATAATATAATCTCTCATTAGCACTGAATCATAGGCTCATCGCTCCTAAAATTATTAAATATCAGGAATGTGGATCCATCAGTTAGATCTAGACTAGATCTAGATGTCATTGTCTGGAATAATAGATCTAGATCTAGTTAATAGTTGGAAATTGTGGGCCTACTTTTTGAGCTCTTGTTTCTGGAACCAGAGCTAGATCTAGATCTAGATCTATCTAGATCTAGATCTAGACTCTAGATCTATATTTTTACTGATCTAGATCACTAGATCTAGATGTAGATCTAGATCTAGATCTAGAAAACATCTAGATTCCAGATCTAGATATCTAGATCTAGAATCAAGATTTCTAGATCTAGATATCTAGATATAGATCTAGATCTAGATCTAGTTTTTTAGATTTTTTTTAAATATCTCCCCTTAGCGGAGCGTATATTCAATATTTTTTTTTTCAAGAGTCATCTAGATCTAGATTTCATTTAGCCAGATCTAGATCTATAATCTTTTCTAGATCTAGTCCAGACCTCTAGATCTAGATCTAGATCTATATCTAGAATAGATCTAGATCTAGATCTAGATATTAGATATGATTTTTTTTTTTTTTTTTATAGATAGGCCTATCCAATTCCAAGTCAAAAAAGTTCATATCAAGAAAAATATATTATTATTTTAGAATAAATTATGCATTGCAGTGCAATTCAAAGTGGCAAAACAGCATAAGATCTTGGAAGTCTGTTGAAAAGGCTCATTCTTTGTGATTTGTTCGTCAGAGTCAGAAAACAGCTTTGAAAACACACATTTAGACAAAATTCTGGCAAAAGCTTTTCTTATAGAGATTAAAAGTTGAGCTTGATATTTAAAACACAGTTTTCAACTCTCAGATCGACTATTTTTGCCCACAGTTCAGAATCCCCAAAATGCGACTCGAACTATGAATGCATTATAAATTATAATCAGACCACATTGTGGCCCAACCTGTAATCATTTCTTTGTTTGACAACATGTGGGACAGCACTTGTGATTGGCTCTATGGATAAGGAGAGGTAGCTTCATGACTTGTCAGTTGTTTTGCCACTTCGGTAGATCAGTAGACACTGGAGTCACTCATGTGATTATCTGTAGGATAGCATATTTAATGGCAATAATATGTTTTCAAACATGATCCCATTATGTGGAAACGCACTCAATGTTTAAATGCTCGGCAGTATTGATGTAATTTTGTAATTACTTGTACACTCAAAATAAAAAAGATCAGGAATTTGCTAGATGTATAAATCACATACACAGAGGGAAGAAGACGGTACTTTTTCGCCTTTAACTAACAGTAACAATCAACTAACCTTAGTAGTGAAGGCAATCTGCAGTCAGACTTATTCAACTTATTGCGTATCTTCTCAATCTGTCTAAGAACCCATCGGCCTAAGAGCCTGCTTTTTTTTTTTCATTATGACCAGGTACTTGGGGGGAGATTACTGTGTTATTGATGATTTTAAATGTGACTAAAGTGGGAATTTCATCAGTTTTTATTTAATCGCTGAAACGTATGGATGTGAATCATGGAACTTGATTTCAGAAAAGTAAGGCTATATTCAAAGTTTCATGTGTGAGCTTTGGAATTAGTGCTTTTTTTTAACAATTAGTTTGCAAAGTGAGTTCACAGAATGATCAGTTTAATTTTTATCATAGAATGATGTAATCGCAAAATCTGTAATGTCTCCCAGGATGGTGATCTTGAGTTGTCATTCTAGATCTTTTGTTGGCCTTTTTTTACTTGCCCAATGCTTCTTTCACTCCCTTAGAAAAATGTCTTGCACCCAGAGTAAATGAGACAAGTCACGCCGGGTGATTTCAAATTACGGTGTTTTTAACGGCCGACTGAGATACCAAGATTTTAAAAAATTTTTTCTACAAAAGGAAAATTCATTTTCTGATCTGAACAGAAAAATTTAGTATCTGAGTCGTAAAATAGTTAAAAACGGCCATAACTCATGATCACATGGGGCGACCTCTGACTCATGCTCTGGCCCCAAGACAAATTATATTGTTATATAATACAGTTGGGGAAAAAAGAAATCTGTGCAAGTCATAAACGTTGTACTTAAGGAAAATCTTTTTCTTTCACAATCACATTCTGTGGTATAATACAATGACTCACATGTGTTACCTCAAGGTTCTTGAGATGATGGGGAGAAAGATACTAGAGTAGATCTAGATAAAATTGCTTTTGGCCATTCTTTAGAAAACAAAAAAAAAATAATATGTGGTAAAATAGTTGAGAATTTTTAGGGGGATATTGTTTTCAGATGAATGATCAGTGGTATATCTGAACTTTATATTCGTGTTGTTCAGATTAAAAGTTTGTCAGAGATTCTGATCATTGCACCAGACCATACACCAGAAAGCGACAGATCTTTTTATTTAAGCTGTAAAAATTCACTGTTTCATTTCCATTCAACAGGTGGATTCTCTACATTTGAGGAACGTTTTCCGGAGCACTGTCAGAGTTTGGATCAAGAGAGTAACATAATAGGATTATGCAATTTGAGGATATCAGAAGAACCTGCATTCGGTGATGGTGAAGCATTGTCAACTTCCAGCACCGCCAGTCCTATTTCATGCCCATTCCCAGTTCAAGTCCTTCCTTACCTTTATTTAGGCAGCGCCAAAAATTCAGCAGACCTGGCTCAATTGAAAAAATATGGCATCAGCTATATTCTCAATGTAACCACGAATGTTCCTAATATGTTCGAGAATGAAAAGAACTTCAAATACTTACAGATTCCCATCTCTGACCACTGGTCACAAAATTTGTCATCATTCTTTCCACAAGCAATTAGATTTATAGGTAAGTATTGCTGTATTTGAATTTATTTGTTGATGATGGCTGTCTGTTTCTGTGAGTTGAAGATTATATTATAAACTCAGTTATATTTAAGTATTAAATGCAGAGTCTGATTCTGAATTTAATCTCTGGGCATTTGTGTTTTTTGTCCAGAAATAAATGTTTGATATCCCACAAGCAGTAACAACATAGCATGAGGAAAAGACGTACTGGAAATTTTTGACATGGGCATAGTATTTTCTGCACAAAAATGAAGAAGGCCTTAAAGTTTAAAGCATAATTTTTTTGTCAAATTTTTTCAGTGGGTGGTGTTTTTTAGTTTAAGGTCAAGAGTGAGAAAAACTGTTAAATTAGAAATCCATCTTATGGAACTAACTATTTTTATAACAGCTTGCGTTCCAGGTATCGCACTTATATATATGTTAAACACAGAAGTTTGAACTGTGATTTCTTGGTGTCAGTAGCCTAGTGTTTAGGCTATCCGACTCAAGATCTAAAATTCTGGGTTTGAATATTTACAGGTCCTCCATGGGAAAGATAATTTAGGCACATTTCCTAACTTGACCCAGATTTAAATGGGTACCCGACTATACACAGTGACTGATTATTGAAAAGATATGAGCAGTAACAGGCAGCTGCCTTGTATGCCTCTAAGGAAGCTGAAATCGTTTAAGAGTGTCTCCTTTGGATCTGTTGGGGTAGTTAGTAATAGATAGTAAAGCTCTTAGACTTAGGGCCTGCACTGTACGGGGATAAGCGGTACATGACATTATACTCTGTATTTATTTGAAAATTATATTGTTTTAAGTTAGCTTGTAAAACTGAAACACAGGAAATAAAACTTTCTCATGTATATTTTAATTCTCTATTATTAATACTACCTTCCTAAAACTTTCAAACAGTGGCTGTTGGTTCGCTTTTCAAAACATTTTCGGCTTCAAAGTGGCTGGCTGGACTTACTGACAACACCTGTCATTTGGGATTATTGTATTGTAATGTTATTTTTTACCAGGACTTTACAGTTGTCCGTCGCCGAATGGATAAGTGACCAGACTGACATTCCGATGATCTCGGGTTCAAACCTTAGCCATGCCATTTTTTTTTTTTTAATCTGTTTGTATTTGACATAGTTTTTGTGTTTATATATTGTACAATTTTGAAGGATTAATTGAAGGAGATGCTTTTGCTAGATACATCTTGCGTATGTTAGCCACTGCGAGTAAAGGGTTCATATCCAACACCAACATGTCCACAACTGTAGATCTGCTGTATACTTTCTTTTCTGTTCCTTGAAACGCGTGTCTTTGTGTCTTCTTGTCAGAGCGTTCGTATTTTTCTGCCTTTTGGGGGGGGGGGGGGGGGGGGGGGGGAGGTGAAGG
>JBCAUA010091897.1:10036-24156 GCA_038406235.1 Peronia verruculata
AGATGTACTGTCACTGTCATGTTGAGTGGAGTGATCTGGATCTAGATCTTTATCTAGACCTCATTAGGTGTTTCAAATTAAAAAAAAAAAAAAAGCCTGATGATAGAGCCAGATCATCATTACTGATTAGCATATATTATTAGCTAAAAGAAAAGTATTGAAAGCTGCACTCACATGCCCCCCACTCCCTCCCAGAGAAACTTGACGTGGACATAGACATTCATGGCTGCATGATAGATCTAATTACACGGACTGAATAAGGAGGGCTGAACTTCGAGTTCGAGACTATACGGGCTTAAGTTAGGCTAGCCACATGGCCTTATGGCTTTTCGAACAGCTTAAGGCAGTAATTTTGTGACTTGGGCTTCGAATCTTTCTAGATTCTAGATCTAGATCTGAATTACAAGACCCAAGAATGTAGATCAATTTCTGGTATCTAGATTGGATCGCTCTCAAACAATTTGTATTAATTAATCTAGACTTCTACCTGACCTATTGTTGATGATACTTCAGAGGCTACCATCTAGGCTAGACTCTAGATTTAGATTTTATCATTTACACATGTAATGTGTAATAGATGTAGAGCTCTTTATATCTCTTTTTATCTAGATCTTGTGCTAGAGACTTTTTTGATAAAAACTTGTCATCTTTTGTGATCGCCATTTTCGAGTGGAGTTTGGAATAACTGAGTGACTCTCAATACCCCTTCCCTTGTCAAAATGGGCATGACCTTCTCAAATGTTTTGTCCTTCAGTAGTTTTTTTTTTTTTTTTCTCTCTTGGTGTGAAGGTGCATTCTCAGAAAATGTTAAACATACATTTCATAACCTGTTTTAACATCTTTGATTATGATGAACATGTTCAGGATTTCATAGGCTGATATAGCACATCAGTGGCAAAGTCCTAAACAATGTGCGAAGTAAAATTGTCAAAAGGCAGTGTGTTTCTTGAGTGATTTGCCAATGATAATTCTACTGGGGCTCATGCTGAGTTCAGATTACTTGTTACTCATGCTGATGCAGCAATCCAGGGTGTTCTTTTGCTGAGGTTTGGGAAATGGATGAGTAGAGTCAGTAGAATGAGAGTTTATGATGTAAAGACATTCACATGCTTTTGATATGCATATATTATAAAGCTGTTCCAAATGAAAAAAGAAAAAGAATCTGTTTTATTATTAAGGAAAGAAAACTTGGGCCCAAAATAACCCCACGGAAATGGCAGCTACATATATATATCTTTTGTAGATGCATCTGGCTGGGAATATAATGTCTTTTACCAGTATTATTTCTCTGTTTGTCTCAGTTCCTGTTCATTCATGACAGATAACAGCCAAAAGTTAAAACATTGAGTGCTCCACTACAAGTTGACTTAGTTAAAGCTAACGGGAGTACTTCTCAGTTTGAAGAATTATTGTCTCTCAACCAGTCAAGATAAAAAGTATCAATTTTCATCATTGATAATGAGTCATTAATATCATGTAAAACTTTAAATCATACACTCTCATGTGGTGAAAAAAAAGTTTTGAGCTAGCGTGGACTGTAGCCAGAGATACTTCAAATTGAAGAGGCAGCAAATGATCCCTCACCATCAAGTAGAAGTAGAATCTTGAGAAAAATGGACTAAATCAAACAATTTAGCATATGAAATATTTCAGCCTTACCCAAATGAACAATATTTTCATGTTTGGAGATGAATTATCTGCAAAACAGAATTGACGCCAGATCATCTTTATATCACATGAACCCCTTGATTTCTCAAAAGGAATCCAGGGACTTACAACTCATTCTGACCGGCCGGAAGACATTTCATAATGAAAATGTAGTTGTCTTCCATGGTCTGAAACCTATGTATGTAGTCTAGGTTTCTTGAGAGACAAGGGAAACAAAATAAAAAATCAGCGTGGTGAATCTTTTGGGTATGAGCAAACGAGGACTGATAGATAAATCAACCATTATCATTGTACCAGGAAGATAACAGTGCTGTGTATCTTGATAGATGATATGATGACTTTTTGATGATTCTTGTTTATAGAAAAGGCTTGATAGTCTCTTTGTTCATAGATTGTAATTGGTGTTCTTTCTTTTCATTCACAGATGAAGCGCGCAACAACCAGAAAGGAGTTTTAGTTCATTGTTTGGCAGGAATCAGCCGGTCGGTAACTGTGACAGTAGCTTATCTTATGAGCAGAGAAAATATGTGCTTAAACCAAGCGTATGATCATGTTAAACATTGCAAGCCAAATATTTCTCCAAATTTCACCTTTATGGGACAGCTTCTTGATTTTGAGAAGGATCTCAATGGAGAAAAGGGAACAGATTCAGGTGATGAAATTCTTACAAGTGACTCTGAAAAACTAAGTCCTACGAGCAGTAATTGCAGCCCAATCTGATGATCAGTTACACATTGTGAATTTGTTATGGTCAGTTTAGCTTAGAATTAGTGTTTTTTGGTGTTTGAGAAGGTATTGAGGTGTGAAAGTAGAATGTGCCCAAACTGGTTTTGCATTTTAGAAATGGGCTTACCACTACCACAGCTACCGCTCTAAATGCAGCAGAAAGCCATACAAGAGTGTGAATTAAATTTTGCAGCATGTCTTAAGTCCACATGTGCCTTTTATACAAGTTAAGCACTTCTGTAGTTTGAACATTTAGCAAGATTTGGAATTTTATAAACCTGATAGTACAAATTGATATAAATAAAAGATTCATAGAAATACATGTATCTATTTCTTTGAACATTTGGTTATCCTGTTGCTGAATATAAACTCTACTGTCTCCTCACAGTAGTTTTTGAGTAAAACATTTCCTTCCAATGTAAGGGCAACAGAAGTTTGAAGTCTTAATGAATCTTTGCAGAGAATAGACTACAGAGTGATGGAAAATAAAATTGTAACTTTTTTTTTAGGACACGTCAGTGAGCATGTCAGTTTAATTGAATTATTTTGCTGATCATGTTTTTTTCAGTGGTAGTAGGAAGAAAAAAATTTTCTTTTCTCTGTTGTTCTGTGGTTTCCCACAGGCAGTAGAAACATTGGTTTGAACATCTTGCTTGTTAGAGTAGATAAATAGCAGTTAATCTGTCATTCATTGTTGAAAAATACATGATGTAATTCTAATCAGCATTAATATTAATAATAATGCCAAGGGCTTCCTTCATACATTGCCTTAGAATTGTCCTCTTGTTATCTAGGCATGCTGTTACTTATAGCATTAAGGCTGTCCTCCTTGCATAGAAAAAGCAGAGGGAATATTTGCAGCGCATGGCTCTCATATATGACACAGTATTACTAGTCCATTTGAATGATACCTAATGATATACACTTGAATATTTTCTTTGATTTGTCATATAAAAGAAAATGATGCTCAAGTAATGTGTAGATACTTGTGTCAAAATACAAAATACCAGTGTATTCTCTTTTGTCATTAAAGGTAAAATGTGTATCAGTACTTTGTACTTACTTAAATTGATACCTTTTTTTTCTATTTGTCCTAAAAGTAATGAACACCTGGAAATCAGCTGCATGCCCCAATTGTAGAACATTGCCTTTTTGTGATACCTATTTCTTTAGGAAATGTGCGCTCTTGTGTGGGTTAGTTTATAATGGAGTACCAGTACACGTGCTCGATATACATTAGTGTTGAAAGTACGTTTCAACCTTCATGTTTGTCACCTGTTAAACTGAAAGTGGAAAGCATTTTGAGAAATAAGGAAGAGACAAGTGCAAGTGATCATTTTATACATATGTGCTTTGAAACTACGGATAGGAATTGGGCAAGTCTTTCAGTTTAGTAATTACCTATACTTTATATATTATGTGTGTCTTCATTGTTCATTTCTTCTAGTGGCAGCAAATGTGTTGAAATAATGTCCATTTTGAAAATTTATGCACAGTGCAAGTTAAATGACGGGCACATATTCAGTTCATTTTATTAAACACAGTTCATCACCTACGGGTTAACATATCATTGCATACAAAGTCTATTCTCAGCAAATAGTATAATTTATGTTAACTATACATGAGTCCTAAGATAATATATTACTTGTTTGATAAGAAATATATATAGGCATTTTTATAGATATACATATGAATTGAGTTTACCAACACACTCTTTTTAATTGCTTCACTGCTATGATAGTTTTGCTGTCCTGTGCTAAGCATGAACAGTTCAATCAGTCTCTCCCACCCCACTTTTTACTAATCCCTTGCCCACACTCAATTATGCCTGTTATGTATAAGCCAGCCTGTTGTTTAACAATCCCACAGGCAATCAAAAATGTCATCCATTATTATGTTACTTACTCAGTACTGTTGCTTGAACAAGCAGACTGTATGCCTGATTTGAACTCTCAACACTAGGTCATCTGCCAATCATCAGTGTGCGGCATCTATTATAAGATTCTGTGCATAGATATGAAATGCTGGTCAGTGTCAGAACATGGGATTAAACAGGGGAAAGGGTCTGGTAGGTGGTAAGCTGACTACAGAAGTATCCAGTTCATCATTTGGCACACAAGGGATTGCCTTTTGGGATACCTGGTATTAGTGTTAACAGTGAAGTGGTTAGTGCTTTTCAGTGATGAAAAGATAGTGTCTAAATATGAGCTGTTATTTCTTGCCATACCAAGCACAAACATACCCTATTAATTTATGTTCAGTGGGCCATCTTGTTTAAGATACAGTTCAATATTAAAGTCTCATATTGAAAAGTAACCACTGGCAGTGAAGTTTTACAAAAGAATATTTATTCTTACTTTAGGATGACCAGTGTAAAGATTTATAAATCCTGGTTCTTTATGGTCTTTCGCACATAAAGTGTAAATCCTGGTTTTATGGTCTTACCTAGGTAAATGTTAAATTCATCAGCCTTATAGGACATGGGTTTTTGGGAAGTGCCATCATTGGAGAAGCAAATTATTGGTTTGGATTTCTTTAGAATATTGTGTATGAGATTGATGGCTTGACTGAATGATTCAGTTGGATTGTAAATTTTTATTCTATAATTATCCCCCCCCCCCTTTTTTTTTAAAATCAATATAAATTAATTTTTTTGCTAGTTAAAGAAAAATCTGTTTCCTTTTTTTTTTTCCAATCATCTGTGATAGATAAGTTTGCTACATATAATATTATACATCCTGTAGGCCTACTCTATCCTGTTTGAAGATGATATGGATTCTCAAGACTGCACACTAAGAATGAGTAAGAAAAAAAAAACAGGTAAACCAAGCCACTTTATTCCTTGGGGGGGGCTTCTGAAGAATGGATTTTGCTAGGGAAAAAAAAAAAAAATGATTTTGTGCTTTTGTTTTTTGTTAAAAGCACTGCCTTTTCTGTGTGTAAAATTGATATCAAAAAGTCCATAAGTCCTTTCTAACGTGATTGACCAATGGTCATTTAACAGTAGTCCTAGCATATTGTCAGTCGGGATTTGGCTCCACCTGGCTGTTACATGAAGCTGTAGATCATCGCAATTTGATTCTATATAGGCAAAGGGTGCAAAAAGCACTTGACTATCACCTCTCCTAGCAAGAAATATCACGAGCTTCAGTGCCAGGGATGGACATTGGATTTTGTGAGGCAAGAAAAACTGCTGATCATGCAAATTATGAGTGTAAGCATTCAAAAATGACTTTCCTCGTCCTATAAATAGCACAGTTTTCCTTTCTTTCTGCTACTAATAGCTCAGTTGTCAACTATATGTCATAGCAAAGGTCAAAACTCTCTTGGTTTGCACTCAGAAATGATATAGGAGACACACAGAGGTCCTCAAAAACCTGGAGGTGGCTCTGATAATGACAGGGGGATAGAGCGCAAGATTATTTTAAAAAAAATGCACCCAGAAAGCCAAAAAATGGCCACCAGAGACCCATAAATCATGGAAGGAGGACTAATATGTAAAAAAAAAAAAAAAAGGCTGTTCTGAGGCTGAAAGCCAAACACAAAACTCGTCATGTCAATTTTTCGCTGAGAAAAAAAAAACAAACTTCGAACATGTTTTTTGTCAAAACCCGGTTTTTTGACAGTTTTTTGCTATCTACTCTTTTTGTTTCGAAACCGATTCAAATCAATTTTGCCATACATCATTGCCACTATAAAGCCCCAAAACTTACATATGTGCGTTAATTTCAGTCGGTAGGTGTTTGAGAAAAAAATGGTTTTTAATTAGAAACAGTTGCGAAATGTGAAGTTTCGCTATGTGGCATTTTGAAAACTCAATTGAAAATTTTTTATTGCAAGTTTATTTAGGGCTGAAAATGCGTAACTTTTTAGATAATATATCAAACGATATGTTCACCAAGTTTTATCAAGTTGGCGGACTAGACAGATTTTAAAATCAGTCAATTTAGGGATGCCAAAATCCAAGATGGCGGTGTTGCCAAGACAACTGTATAAAAAAAAGTCATGGTTTTTTCACTGTTCTCCTCAAAATTGAATATGCTGAACTCCCCCCCTCCCCCTTTCAAATTTGTCACTGACAGATAGATCTGGTAGTTAAATGAGTGAAATCAGCCAGAGAGCAAGTTAAAATTTTCATTTCACCCCCTTTGCTCCACAGTTCTGGCATATGGTCTGGGTACTGTATTGGTATCTAATAACTAGATGTTATTGATTTTATCTATTATTATTGATCGTGGGACTGAAATAAATGTCTCAAGGCCAGCAGTGACCAAGTCGCTAGACTCTAACAGGGATATATTGATTTTAAAGTGATAAAAGTGATCCAATATTGATTTTTTTTTTTCACATCAGAAATTGAAAGAACATGCATTCCTGAATGTGAGAACATATGAGGCGAATGTGCAAACTATTTGTCAGGATATTGTTAGGTGAATGACTGCCTGTTCGACTGGCTGCGAGAGATAGGCAAAATATATCACTTTTTCTTTTTTAAGTTTTTCTTGTTGTTTCATTTCTGTTTTTTTTTCTAATGAAGAAGTGAAAGACAATTAAGGTGTATTGCACTGCCAATGAGCTGTGGATTGCTAAAGTCATTCATACCTGAGTCTATGTCCATACATCTTTGTACTCTATGTTTACTTGAGCCTTTTTTAATGTGTAAATATATCTTACTGTGTTTGGCACAATATAGCCGTGACCGTGCTGATGTGCTAAAATTCTCAACACAAGCAAACAACAAATAGTTATGTTTTGCCACCTTTAATATGGCTCCACTGAAAGTCATTCATTTATTTACTTTGTCCTACAATATATACAGCCCTGCTCCTTTTCTTCAGACAAACTTGTCTAGTTCTGTGAGTTCTAGTTGATGCCTGGAAACAGCTATCACCTCACTTCTGAAGGCTTGGTTCCTTGTAGAATAACTGCTTGATAATATATGTTGAGGATTAACATCCTATTAGAATATACTGGATACAGTTGTGGCTCGTAAGCAGTTGTCACATTTTGAGCATAAATTATTACATGTAATATACATGTATCAGGAACTGTTGTCATATTTTTTTATAACATGTTGGTACAGTATTTTTCAAATCCATCAAAATGTTGAGAAATGGATGCTTAATTATTTATTAATTTTTTTTAAAAATAGTAGGTCGAGCATTTAGATTAAAAGGAAAACAATTTTTTTATGACTCATAGTAGTTCAAACTGTATTTGCCTATCACTGTTGCACTCGTAGGTCATTTGTATTGCATTAGAACAAATTATTTTTTAAGTTATGTGGGCTTCCAGTATATTGTGATAAAGCCTTAATTTTTTTGATGTCTTCCCATGAATTGATTATATCATATGGGATGTTGTTGGTTTGAAAAGAGGATAGCAGTGTGTGTACAGTTCTAGTTAAGTCATTTAAAACAGAAAAGAAAAATATCATCAACTACATTTCATATTTCATGATTCAGCTTTAAAGATATGTTTTGAATGTTTTGCCTTTGGCTGTAAATTGTTGAATGTTGATAATTCCAATTCTGAAGAGCAGCTTGAGACTTGGCATAATCCGGTTGAAATACAGCTATTCATTCGTATGTATTGAGAAAACATGTAAGTTTGTAAATAACTGGTGATGCTGTTTGGAGACATCTGTACCTCGATTCTGGAATAATAGTTTTAATAGTTTGATTTTCATGTATAGGATGTTTTTGTAAATGATTTCTATCATAATGGAAAGTAAACTAAATGATTACTGGAGTATTGGTGTTCTGTCTCTTTCTGTTCAAGATTGACTTCATTTACTTCATATATATGTACGTGTATGAGCCTGAAAATATCAAAATTCAATCATGAAATATGCCTGGTAATGATAGTTTTGTAATGTAAAATTTATTACAAGGAAAAGAAATCTAGGCTGTTGGGAATGACATTTTGAGATTTTATTGGTCATAGCTTCTGACACAGAAAATACACGTAGGCCTACCAGGAAGTTGCATACTGTAAGTCTAATTATAGGCTTTTATGGAGAGATACAAGAAAAGAAAAAAAAAAAGAATGGAAGCTCATTGCTTTCCCATCAGCACTAGGAGAAACAAGTCATGGAAAAAGCCTGTAAAAAGGTTAGTAGAAACTTGAATTAGACAGAGTGAACACAGATCTTTCGTCATTCAATTTAAGTCATTCAGTGAGGAAGAAAAAGTCATTGTACATGTACTTCTTGTCACCCACTAGATTAAGTTTGGTTGATAAAGGTCCAACAGAAAAAAAAAAAAGAAAAAAGGCAATGTGTTGGACAAGAAGGATTAACTAGCTGAAACAGCCACCGTCCACTCTTCCCTTCATTGAAAGTTGCCTTAGTACTACTTAGTAGCTTCTTAAGGAAAGAAACTCTAAAGTACAAAGATGTACAAGTACTGACGACAGTCCCTAAAATTCTGTCTGGAAATCAGGGAAACGACATTTCAATTTTGAACTTGATCTGAAAAGGCTTTTTTTTTTTTTTTGTTAAATCACAAAAAGGGGGAAGGGAAAGAGGAAATTTGAAATCGGATAGCTCACAGTTGAGGTTATCAAAAATGACCAAAATCCACTGTGCTCTTTTTTTTTTTTTTCATGCTATAAAGACATCCACATCCGACACATTGTGTGTGTATGTTTGTACATAATGTATATGTGTGTTCATTTTAACAGATCTGCCTTTATGTTGAATCAAGTATGTATAGGCTTACAGCATACGACAGTTCTTGTTTAAAATTTAGAGGACAAATTCATCATGGGATGAAGGAGAGTACAATGTCCATGTAAGACTTCGATACACTACTTTTGGGTTGTCAGTGGAAACTGGTTTCATTTGGAGGTGATAAAAGGTAAACTAGTAAAATTGCACTTCGTAGTGCAGAGAGGTCACAGTATATGTTGAAACAATGGAGTTCTCTATGGAGTTTCAGAAATAGGAAAAGACCCAAGTGAACCCATGGAAATACATGTAAATAAAGATGGTGATTTATTTTGTACTTGTACATTGCATATATGCGTCCTGTGCTTTGCTTAAACTCCGTGGATAATAAATAAACTTATTTCATCCAGGGATCAATAGACAATAACGCATCATGGGATGTACAAACATTTTTTTTTTTTTTTTAACTTGTTGATTCTGTTTGTTTTGCCTATGCTTTGTTTAGTTTTTGATAGTCGTATTTTGTATGGTATGTGTCTGAAATGCCTCCTACACTTTGCGTGAAATTTATCACATGAGCAGCGTTATTGAATTTATCACAATATTTCAAAATCAAATGTTCATGCCAAACTATTATGATACCTCAGCTTAAACTCAATAAATAACAAACTGAGAATTAGGAGCTGTTGATTTTGAATTACGGTACTGGTACTCAAATTTGGTAAACCAGAGGTGTGATAGGAGTGCTGGTCTACATGAAGAATATTTGTGTAGTAAGAAAGTGGTTGTAGCTGGGGACTCTATTCGTAGCTGCACGTTATTCTGTAGTCCGACAAAAATGCCATTTTCAAAGTCAAAAAAGCAACAAAAAATGCCCAAAAAAAGTGCAACTCGCGAATTACAACAGATTTTTATAGCGTTTTCAGATAATAGCCTGTACAGCCCATTAGCAAAGCATATATTGTATTAACATAGGTCTAATTACAGGTAATAAGATTAGTAATTAAGCTTAATACTTTTTGAAAGAAAAGGCACTGCTAACATGGCTGATAATCGCCAGATCCAGATCCCCGCTCCATAATTACATGTTATAATAATAATACAGTACAAACCTGACAAATAAATACAAGATCAGTGTACAAGGTGAAAATCTGATAGTGATGTTACTGCATTTATCAAAGGTTACGATGAATAAAGATATAGCTGAAGACCTTTTGTTGTACCTTTGCTTGCCAAACAAACATACACATGATGCAGAAGTTAAACAATTTAAATTTTAAGATTTATGTCTCATGCGGCTAAGTCTATTCAGCCAGTCACATTAATGTTTCCAAAGAGGTTGTAGTAATAATGACTAAAAACAGAAAAGGAAGTATTGAAAATGGTATTTAACATTCACATTTACATTGATTCAAATTATGTTCTGCTGGATCATCAATTGAGCTTTTCAAAGTGGCCATATATAGAGATATATTTTGCAGCATTTTTATGGACAGCAATGACACCATATTCCGAGACTACTCATTATACTACTCAGCATGTTGCTGGTGAGGTGTGATGGATGACCAGTCCACTTCTAAAAGTTTGTTTTTGGTGTGTTGATGAATTGGCCCTTTTCTTTTCATTTAGATCTAGGCTCTAAATATCTTTAAACTAATGACCTCTTTTATCACTAAATCTAGAACTACAATGACTAGACTAGATCTAGATTCTATACCTTAGCCCCACTGACAAATAAGTTATGCGCCAAAGAAGGAACAAATCACACAGTGGTTCTCTTCGTTGCGACCAATTTCTCATTCCTCGATAAGACACTGATTTTTGCTTGGGTGGTAGCTATTGTGTCAGCCCAGTAGCCCTTTTCAGGGTCATATCTTCATACTGTCTACGTCAGACCGACTTGAGTTGAATTTCTTTGCTGGAAACCCTCCTCTCTTCAGTGTTTTGTCCTTACCCCTTCTTCTATAGTCCCTCTCCATATCAGTAGGCTTAGATTCAGATCTAAATTATGTCCTGTTGAGGACACGAAGCCGGGTTTAATCATCTTCACTCCTCCACTTCGATGTCTCAGTCCCATTCAGGTTCATTCACAGAATCTGACCTAGAATCATCATATTCGTCACCTTGAGTCTTCTCATCCGGCAGAATACGCATACAATATTAGCTTTATATATATATATATATAAAGGGATACACAATGGCGTTTCTCAGACATTCTGGTGGATATTTTGTAGATCTAGACGTCTGCTAGGCTGTAGACTATTCAGAGGTCGACTGTAGTCGCAGTAGTAAAGAAACCACTAGAGTTACGGTATTCATTTTTGTTTTCGTGCCACGCAAGAAAAGTCCGCCAAAATCTCAAACTCAACAAAGAATTTCTACTCACTTCCATAACTGAAACATACAAAAATGCCGAAAAATGCGAGAAAAAAAAAATGCGCCAAAATGGCAAAAAATGCCAAAACGGTGAAAAGTGTGGCAATCGTGCGGCAAGTGGGTAAAAATGCGGCCGCAAAGAGTGCGGTGCGGCCGCATTTTTCTCGGATCACAGGTTATTTATGTGTATCTTTCCCTCGCAGATATAGTCATGTCTGTTAGTATTATGCCCCGGATGTCGGTGGCAAAGGAAATTCTGCGAGAAGAGGCCAGTAATTCTGATTCTGAGTCGTTAAACAATCTGTCTTTGATTAAGGAAATTTATTACGTGTGTCTACAAACAATCCACGTAGTGTTGATTCTTTGCATACAATAATACGTCATGATAAAGTTTGAATAATCCTCGATGTAGTTTCATGAATTTGAGCTGAAACCGTCTTTGGTTGTCATATTTGCACAGATGCATTGAACCGATGCAAACAAAATGACACCAGTTTTAGTTATTTACATTTTTAATACATGTAATATAAATGTATGACCAGATATCCGAGTGCAAAGATTATAGTCGTAAAGTTTTATCCTTAGAAGACAGAACATAGGTTGCCCACCGTCTGGTTCCACAGCAATTTTATCACGTCTCTGAAAAAAAAAAAAAATACAGTTCCAACCCAAGAGAAAAACAGAAAAGACACACACACACACACACACACACATACACACACACACATACACACACACACACACACACACACAGCAGAGAGCTAAGGAGATATGTGAGAGACAAAGTGATGAAAATGAGAAGAAAGTTTTTATCAAATGCACAGCAAATAGGCAACGAAAGAAGAGGAAGCAGCACGTCATGGAATAATCAACTAGACATTTTTATGAACTAAACTCTCAGTTAATTTATGTACACATACATGTAGTCAACTGAATTACAACTTTCTGCCGTGGGCGCGGATCCTAAAAATCTGAAGATGGCTGGCATGCGGTGTGCATAATCAACATTTAAAATGAAACCAGAGTTATGAAATAAACTTGCTGCGATGGAGTCAGTGGGTCGCTGAATACACGATCTCAGTTGTTTTTATATACTAATAAATTGTAGTGTATATACATGTATTATATTTTGTATGCTTGCTGTTCACGTTTCATTAAAAAGATGGTTGAGTTCTGTCGATAAAGATCCCATGAAAAAAAAAAAATAAATAAATAAATAATAAAAATAAATAAATAATATAAAACGGGTTATGTAAGTTGCACCTACAATGCAAACTAGCACATCTTTCTATGGACCTCGTACATGTTTCTCATAATCATACTCATTCTACCAGTTTCATTGTTAAGCTTCATGGACAAGTTTACAGGCTTCTTTGATGTTATTTTAAATGTCATTTTTGATCTTCCATGTTGTCAGATGTAAACCTACATCTATCACCAGGATACAGTTTTGCGTTAGGCCTACGGTACATGCATTTTGAGAGAGGAGGAAGGATCACACCGTAATTAGGTGATGATCATGGCATAGTGTTCTGACTATTCAGAAGTAATTCTCTAAATACTTCATAATCAATACATGTTGGTTTCATTTGATTCATTTTTCTCTAGATTTATTTAATGAAATATAAATGAAATTAAATTCATATACAAATGTATTATATTTACCGATTAAAAATAAATGAATAATTATACCCATGCCCAGAAATGAAATTTCATCAACAACAGTGGTAATTTTGCAAACAGTTCAAACTGAAGTTGAGTATGATTTGGGTGAATTTGTGAATATAGAAACGAGGGACATGGCGGAATTATATATAAATATCAATCACACAAACATGAAAGGATGATGCTGATTCAATTTAAAAGGTACCGGTATCGTGAAACGAAAAGAATTCTTTGAATCTTACCATTTTACCAATCTTACCTTTTTCTTTTTCTTTTTTTTTTTCTTTTCTTTTCTTTTTTGCTATCTCACGTCTACTTCCTAGTACTAAAGTCACATTAATTATAATTACATGAAATTTGCAAATAATTAATCAGTCGAAAATTTCACTCTTTCCTCGTGTCTTATTGTGTTTGGAACCCGTTGGTTAGTGGTAGGCCTATGATACTGGTAAGAATGTGCTGCATAGGCTTGAACTTGAAAGAGAAAAAGAGAGGGGGGCAGAGAAAAAGGCATACATCGATAGACGGGGGAATTGGGGGGGGGGGGAATAAAATGGGGATGGGGGGGGGGGGAGAGAAATTATGTTGTCAGATGACTGACACATAATCTGTCACTGATCACAGTGACATTCATGCATTTCCTTATGCCTGGGTGAAAATACAATTTGAACAATCATCATAGTCTTACACATCTTCTGACCGTACTTCAACAGGGCAGTGGCGATAATATATAATAGGGACACATAGATTCATGTAACAATTTCATTCAGTGTTCGCACACCAAAACCTCCACACTAAAATTCCTTGCGTTTGGCTCCGTGACAGACCCACGCATTGACGTCAGAGGAGAAATCAAGTATGACTGGTTGATTCTTCACCGAGGTTTACCTTTTCATGTAGGCCAACGACATCTAGGCCTAATCACTATGATTCGTAATCGGAGACATGCATAGGTCTACTATAAAAAATATTGTGTCTGTGGTTGTGATTTATCTGGGGGGGGGGGGGGGGGGAG
>JBCAUA010091898.1:0-10481 GCA_038406235.1 Peronia verruculata
CACACAAACACACACACACACACACACACACACACACACACACACACACACACACACACACACACACACACACAGAGAGAGAATGTCGACCGGTATTGGGCACCATCATCATCATTATTATCTTATCATTTTATACAATAGAAAAAGACTGTCCAACCGGCAACTAACACAACAATTTAGAAAAATTATCATCATCATTTCACAAAAATGTCTTAACATTAAGACAGCTGTCCACCGGTAACTAATCAAATATGTCCAAAAAAAAAAAAAAATTATAAAGAGTTAAATATTGAATTAATAAAGTAAAGTGATATCGCTCGCCAAATTTTCGAGCCTACTTGGCTCTTCGTGGGGGCAATAACGAAAACATATATAATGTAAATGAGCGTCAATCATAACCATTTTATAAAAAAAAAAAAAAAATGTCTTAACATATAACACATCTAAATATACAGCACGACTAATCAGATACCGTACGTCAAAAGAAGCAAAAAACAATGTATTGGAACTCAATAATCGTAGAAATCGAATCACTTGGGGAACTGTTCGATCCTGCTTGTTTCTTTGTCAGGGAAATAAAGAAAACATATAAAATGTAAATAGGGTATTGCTGTAGGACCGAAAATGTTAATGAAATGATTTGTTTATTGTGTAAAAGAGGATTTAAAACAACAATAAATAAACTAGAAATTTTTTTTATGATCCACATCTCCTCCAATTCCTCCTCTTCCCCCACCTCTTTCTGTCTCCTGTAACTACTCCTCCTCCAGCATCTCGTAGCCTGCCCCTCATCTTTCTAACCTACCTCTTCCTATTCTTCCTCCTTTCTCTCTATCTCTCTCCCTCTTTCTCTTTTTCCATTCCCTCATTCCCCCCATGCCCCTTCCTTTTACCACTGTGGCTCAGATTACAGGAGATGAGGAGAGACTATGCAAATCAGGCTAATCCAGTGGGATGACAGGACCGGTGTCGAGCCATCTGTTGTGTGAACTACAGGAGTATGGCAGGAGTAGGGGACAGTAACAGTGGCCGGGAGGGGCTCTGAAAAAGGGGGCAGAGAAGGAACGACCCTCTCTGACATACTTTGACAAAACGCTGGTTCACTTTAAAAAAATCTGATTCGAGAACAATATTCAGCCAGTCTCTCGTATCAGACAGACTCAAAAGAAACGAGAAGAAACTCGAGGCTGCAGAAGAGAAAATGAATAAGTAGACAACATCAAAAGGTGAACAGGAGCCACTTCCACTTTTGTCATGATCCAAACGCAGATCAGAGACCGACTGGCGAGAGTTTTCTAAACAAACGTCCTCAATGATGCCCTGACTATCCGCTTATTTAGAAAAGAACCCTTAGGTGGTGAGGACATAGCTTTACTGCAAGTGCATTTTGGAAAGGGGGGGGGGGGGGTGGAGAGCACATAGTGATTAAAAAAATGCAGGATTTGGGGAACGAAGCAGTGAATGAATGAATGATGGGAAATAATTCTTATTGAAGTGTGATGTGTTTTATCGGAGTATGCTAGAGCTGTGGTGATGGCAGGTCCCCTCTAGCCTTGATCCAGTGGTCTGGCCTGGTCTGGACTCCTAGTGAGTGATGATAGAAGTTTGGGCAGGCATACTGGGGGACTGATGACAGGGACTGCTGAGTGGGTGAATGAAGTGAGGCATGGGGAGAGGAAGGTGGGGAGATGGAGTGAGTAGGTTGAGAGGTGGTGAGATTTTAAAAAGAGAATGAGAGAGAGAGAGAGAGAGAGAGGAGGAGGAGGAGGAGGAAATGAGATGCTGAAAAAAATATTGAGGGGAATTGTTATTGTGCAAGCACATATGTGTGTGTGTGTCTGTGTGAGTGTGTGTGTCTGAGAGAAAGAGAGAGAGAGAGAAAGAGAGAGAGAGAGAAAGAGATGTAGTACTGAGATGAAAAGGATGGAGCGAAGGCTGAATTCAGGATAGAAAAGTTTGAAAATAACACATGAGACATCCACCCTGACCTTCAGCTAAGTCAACTTAGCTGTCCTGAACTCGGAAAAAAAAAAAAAAAGGATTTAGCTTAGGGAGGGGGGGGGGGTTAGGAGGGCAGTAATTAGTGGTGATGTGGGTACATTTGGTGTGTTGGGGGAGGGTATAGGGGAGAAATAGTGATGTGGGCACCCACAGCAACATCTTCAAATGCAGTTATTTTGAGGTAATAACAGCGAGGGAGAACTATGTACAACATCTGCTAAGCTACCCCTAATAAATACCAGGCAGGCGATTTTAAATTTCATATATCATGTACTCAACCTCTCAGTTCTTATAAAATAGGATTATCTCAGCTTCAACTGCCTAGTTTTAGTGTGAAGAATTTTTGTGGGTTGAAATTTTGAATACAGAAACTTTGCTCGGACACTGGCGCCTCCGCCTACTTTTCAGTCTGATTTTACACTGACATGACTTGTTTAAGGTACACAACTATACACACGGAATTTCCGAAATTTGGAGAGGGTTAGACATCGGGCCTCCCTACCCAGGAAACCGGAGGGCTGTTAAGTCACCCAAAACAAGCAAGCAGTTTCCAATTTTTTTCTCATTGCCCGGCAGGAATTGAACCCACAATGTGAATTTTTCCTTGAGAAACAGACACTCTCGGCCATGCTCCACCCCCCCCCCCCCCGGTGTCATCGATTGCATTATAGTAAACCCCCCCCCCACCCCCACAGCCCCTCCCAGCAACATCTTCCCTCTGCCTGATCCCCATAATCATACAGCGACAGATTGTCATCACGTGCTCACCCACAGCTACGCGCCATAACCAAGTCCATGACCTGTTACAGCTTCATTTTTCAATCTTCTGAAATTTATAAGCTGGTGAGGAAATCTAGAATATCATCATTTTCGTTGTTGGTTATTCACATCTGACAATGAATATCTAATCCCTACAACCTATCAATACACTATAACCGTTGTTTTACTAGCATTTGTAATATCGTTCTTAAAATTCTTATCTTAAAGACAAGACATTCCTTCCAGTCTCCACTCCCTCTCCCCCCCCCCTCCCCCTTTCTTCAACCACCGCCGACTTCCACCACCCCATTCCCCCAAACCTCATAGTTACAACTGAGGTGATGACTTATTGTTCTACATTCATTCAGTAGCCCACTCCTCTCTCCAGTTTTATGTCCTCCTTCATTATTATAGCTAGGTGTCTTTTCTTCATTCCCCCTCTTTCACACCCTCATCTCACGATCTACTCATTCCTTGGAGTGTTGAAAATTCTTGTTGTAATAAGGTTCTTTAGCCCCAGACATATCGATGTGTCGATTTGATTAAAGATTTGCCACCATTGTTTGCACTGGAATCCTCACCCAAACAGAACCTATCAGTACAGTATCATCATCTTCTCTGTTGTGACAAGTGTCACTAGGGTGCCATGTTAGAGATAGCAGTCGAGGAACCCTTTTGCTTTCGGTCTTCTTGCTGTTCTCACCAATGTAAGCTCATAGCTGTCTGAATGACATATGTACAAGAATGGCACTTATATCATGTCATCTGAGAACATTCAGTTCCTTAACCTGAATATCAATGTCACCATAGTATATAACTAACGTCAATAACGCATATAGCGTATACAAATTACACACGGAATTCCCCAAATTTGGAGAGGGCTAGACGTCGAGTTTTCCTGCCACAGGAAACCAGAGGACTGTTGAGTCCACAAAAACAAGCAAGCAGTTTCCAGTTTCTTTTCTCATTGCCCGGTAGGAGTTGAGGACTGTTGCCTTTTATCTGCTTATACTAATAACACATAATATTTGGTTATATACATCCTCAGTACTAGGAATGAATATCTTCAAAGTGCGTAATTCTAATGTTAAACATATTCCTGCCATTCTATCAGTTTTACTCACATTTTGAATTTAACGTTAACGCAAAAAAAAAAAAAACAACAACAACAACAACAACAAACGTTTAAACGGACTCCATCCAATATGTGTTTCCACCTCTTACAATGTGCGACAAGCATTAAATTTATCATTTATTTTATTGCTCTATCTTCGCTAAGATAAAAACTCATAGAAAAACAAACGGAACCTGAAACACTAAGGTTATTAATTCATTTAATTCATTAATTATTGATGATTAATGATTAATCATTGATCAGCTTTGGGAGCTCGTCTGAGTCAGGATGCAATCGCAGTGTAATTAATTATTGAGAGATCTAGATAGGGGGGACAGCTCTCTTTAAAGTGCAGATACAATCAGTCAGTTTTTGTTTTATTTCCGATTTTTTTTTTTAGTAGTCCCTGTGTGGATCTAATCATCTATTGGGAATTGAGACTTCGTGCTTGATCTCTCCTGTCCACAATGTAGTCAGAAAATCTCTCGAAATAAACTAATCGAGTTTTATAAAATGGGACTATGAGTCGGACTTTGCAGGATTCAGTTACTGATGATAGATACATTAGAACAGATAAAATAATTATGTTTATGGATTCAGATAAATTTTACGGTTATACAGAACATCCGTATATCAGCTTCATAATATGGATATGGTAAATTGTCGAAGCTGTGACATCCCGTAAAATTTTATATTTTTGTCTGCGAAATCAGTGTCTTCCCTAGAACACGCGAGGACTGTTGCCTTTTACCTACTTATACTAAACATGTAGTACAAATTCTTGTGATGCTTACACTTATTTGTTTATAATACGTCCTCAGTACTAGGAATGATATCTTCAAAAGTGCGTACATTCAACGATAAACATATTTTTGTCACAAATGCATTTAGCTAGACGTAAAAAAGACGATGCCTATCCTTATACAACACAGTCCGACTCCAGCATCCACTTAGAGCCATTAAATTGTTGCAATTATCCTTACAGGCACGGTTCTCCGTAACAGTGTGTAAAATATTTATGGCAAAGCAATCGATAAATTATTTATAGTTATAGATATATGCAGTCCCATACATTTCTTCCTCGGGTTATTGCAACTAGGACGTAAAAACAGTTCAAGTGACAGGGAATGTCTAGGCGTATGTTTTCCAGTTATATAACACTGCCCACAAAGTCTAGATAGAATAAGTGTCTATAACATTGCCACATATATTAATACATATTGCCACATATATTAATATATATAACGATATTTTAGAATTGTGAACAATAATGCAAGGAACGATAAAACAGGGTATTCCATGAACTGTTTGCGTCGTGCAATAGGTCAAAAGTTATCAAGCCATTCATCTACATCAACTGAAAACCGTCTTTGACTGTTTGCAAGGTTAACCTTTATGAAATATAAATAAAGTGTTAAACTAATTTGATTGTAATTAAGAAATTTAATTGTAATAAAAGGTTTTAAAACACGTAAAGTGCCCATCTATAAAGTGTTACTTGCTAACCTACTTAAGACCAACGCCATGTAATGATACTGACTTATCTTTCTCCTTTTCCACTCCAACCAGTTCTCCTTTTTAACAATATCTGTCGCGTCCCTCCCTTTGCACCCCCTCCCCCCTCTCATCCTTCTTTCATTTCCTCAGACTGTTTCAGTGCTAATCTTTAATTTCCGCTCCTCAGTTTTCAAACCTATCAGTGACTGGAAAGAGGATGCGTAACACACTCGCTCTCCGATCTCCTACTCCACCTGCCCTCCCCCCCCCCCCCCACTCCCATCCCCACTTCCTCCCTGTTGTGCACACGGACACACGAAAACAGGATCACACAAGGTGATCACACACGAAGAAACACATATACATACAACCATACGCACACACTCACGCGCGCACACACGCACGGTGCCAGTCCTGGCTCCGACACGTAGACACGCGCACGCTCACGAACACACACATCATACACGAAAATGCACACTCACACTCAGGAACACACACTCCTCCACACACAAGCACAACCTGACACAGACAGCAGGGGTGACAGATGGTGTCCTCCACTTCATCCCACCACGCCTGAGGGCGGGGTGCCATTTTCGTATGTGATGGGGACGAGAGTTGCTCAAAAGAAAGGGGGGGGGGAGGGTATGTCTCCCCTATCACCCTTGTCAAAATGTCGGAAAGAGAACCCGAGGGTGGAAGGGGGTGGGGGGGGGAGGGGAGGTAGAGATAGGGGAACTCTCTCTGTTGGAGGCCTCCGGTTTAATAGAGGTCTATATCTTTGACATGTACGTGAGACCGACGTCTGTCGCGTGCCTTACTATAACCTGACCTTTCTCCCTCCTCCCCCCCCCCCTTCCAACGTCCCTCCCGCCCTCCTCACGGTCTCTCTTCTCCTTTCCTGCTCTTTTGCCATAATCTCGTCTCGTGCGGGTCCGGTTCATATTTTAAGGAGTTCTCAGCGATCACATTGATGCGCACGTGAAAAGATCGCACGCTGGGGACGTTCACACTTCTGTTTTTATCTGTCATTCCCACTGCATTTTTCGCGTCGTTGCTCCACTTATCTCTTCTCCTTCTGAAGCCAAGCAGAGTTTGTTTCTAGAATAGACTGTGATGTCCAGAAAGACTATCAAATTCTGTTTAACGTAGACTTTCAAGCTCTGGCTGGCTTAAAATTTTGATTAACTTAGAGTATTTTAATTTTAGTTATCAAAGACGTCAAATTTTAGTCATGACAGACTCAAATTTTGGTTATCAAAGACTGTCATATTTTGGTTATCAGTTATATCAAATTTTGGTTATCGCACCTGTCGCATTTTAGCATAATCGTCTGTCAGATAACCACCACTACAGGAGGTTGAAAAGCTGTTAAAAACCATAACCATAATATTATTGTCTTTAGAGGCTATCACATAACACAATAGTGTTATGTTATTTTTGGACCACGGTTTTGGACAGCTGAGATAACCACCACTATAGGAGGTTGAAAAGCTTATAAAAACCATAACCATAGATTTTGGTAAGTGTATTAACAGTTACTAAGTCTCTGTTGTCGTAGAATTTTAAATTTTGCTTAGTGTAGACCAACGAGCTTATGAAAATTATACTGGAGAGCGGACTCATGACGTCGCCTTAGCAAAACACATCTGACCCGCATGCCAACATTGGACATCATGGCCATGAAGGCGTTGCTATTTTGCTATGCTTGGCGTCCTTTACTACGCACGGAGTTGGTCACTATTCTGATCTAGTGAGTCTTTTCTTGTAAACATATGGATTCATTTTTTTTTTTTTTTTAATCGAGAGCTACAAAACGGACAGAATACAGCTGACTTGCCATCATGAGATAATGACAGTGTGATATTCGTTCATTAGTGAAATTATAAACACGTGAACCGCATTAACTCTTTCCCTCACGGGCATGGCACCACACACAGCATGTGTGAAGTCATCAGTCCGCTCTCCAGTATAAATAGTATAAGCTGCTTGTTGTAGACAAACAAATTCGGGCTTTCTTATCAAAACTTTACAGTAATGATGATTATGATGATGATGATGATGATACTATTCATCACTGTTTCATCTATGGTATGGATATTGTAAGCTGTAAAAGGTTTAGATGTCCAGAATGAGTATCAGATTCATTGATCAAATAGTGTTAAAAAAAAACAAAACAAAAAAAAACTTGAGAAGTAATGAGAGGAAAGACAGACTATGATTCCTGTTTAATTCAGCGCTCCAGCAGTTTTGTATTACTATATGCCACGGTTTTGAAAAATATTTTATTTTGTTTTTGAATGAGGAAAAAAAAAAAAAAAAGGTCGTTAATAATGCATAGATCAATCTGATGAAGGAAATTGGACTCCGAAGTCAGTTGAAGACAACGACACAGGAAGAAAAAGAGAGAGAGAGAGAGAGAGAGAGAAAGGTGATGAGAATGACAGATCTTTGTGACCTATTGCTTCTCTTTCCCACACAAAGGAGTAATGAACAAGTAAAGTAAAAGTGAAGTAAAAGTACCATCACTTGACCCCCAAGAGGGGAAATTGTCTTGGCCATTTCAGACCGCGTCGCCGCAGTGCAGCGCCATTGTACTTCCCCCGATATACGTCAGGTACTAGATAGGTGGACTGAGGAAGATTCTAAGTAACCTTCCTAAGGATACAACATGCAACCTTTGCGATTCGAACCACCGACCTCTGCTTCCAAAGGCCGCAGCACAAACCACTGAGCTAACACGCCACACATTTACATAGAAAAGCAGGGAGAAAAGAAGGAAGTCGCAATAATATCTTAATTACTATATAGAAAATTTCAAAAAGTCAAAAAAGTGATAAAGATACTATTGACTAATTATCAAACAACGTAAAAACGGTGGCTTTAAATGAGTCAGTAGTGCTTGAGGCTCTCGCACTGTCACCTCTGTGGAGCGTCGGTTGTGCATCGAAGAAACCAAAATAATTCCTCATTACACTGGAGTTGAGCTTGTCTTGATATCATTCTGTTCTTTATCCCCTCAATGCCTTGCTGAAACCTTTCACTGTGTTCAATCTGACATCTCCAAGACTGGAAGGAATTAGTCAAGACAATGCATTTTTAATTCCCATTCGAGCTCCAAACAGACAGTATGCTTTAACAGGTTTCCAACGAGGTGAAAATAATTGTTTTCTCTGTAGTTTTCTAGAAAACTTTCTTTCCAAACACAAAGCGGAATATTTCCCAAGCTGCATGTTCAAATGGATCGAACATGTCCATAAAATATGTCTTCATACAACAATTCAAAAACCTCCGGGCTCACAAATATACCTTCTGTCGGTTTTGCTTCATGTTTTTTCACCTCCACATTTGTCTCTGAGATACAGAACACCGTAACCGTTTCTGTTCGTAGCTTTAACAAAGCTTTTCATTCATTTTAGTTTAATCTGAGCAGTGGCAGGAACACTGACTTTGTATTTACTAAGGCATATGCTCAAGCTGTAAGTGCCAACTACATGTACTTTATTACTCCTAACTGGCCATTGTTTTCTGGTTTAATGACTGGTTATCATCACAATCACCCCAAAAGCACAACTTCCACCTGCAATCCAAGAAAATGGATAATACTTTGAGATCACCGCAAATGTTCCGGTTTTTATAGCCGCGGCACACTTTTAGACGATCCATTCATTCATGCGTTTCCTTTAAATTCACTACATGAAATGTGTCAATGGCATAAAAGGCTTGATGTTGCCATTTTGTGTAACAACTTGAATTTTCGAATCAATAAAATATCCCCACTCATTTTGGACATTTTCATGCCCAAGTTCGTTTAAAAGACATCAATATCATTACAGACGTAAACTTCTTCCATTTCAAAAAAAAAACAAAAAAACGCAACTTTAAGGCACCTCTGCAACAGTTAATCTGATGTCTCTTTGTAGACCAGTCCATCGCTGTAATCGAGAGGACAGCATCTCAACCTTTTCTTAGAACATGAAAAAATCTCTGACTCAGTCACTAGGCTCTTCGTGATTACTCGAGTGGGGCAACTTTTCATTAATTTATCCTTCAGATTCATCGTCATTATTCCGCAGCATTATTGATCTGTACTGTTGCTATCATCTAAAGAATAGCATATGGAAGGGATGTAGGGGTCTCCACATAATAAGGCACTAGTTCTCATTCTGATCAGCAGTCTGGGAGTATATTTTACAACTGAGGATGTTGCTGCACAAAATGTGTATTCGATATTGCAGAAAACACGCCATTTCTTCGGGACATGAAATGACTATTAACTAGAAAATATGATTTGACAGGGAACAAAAAGGTTTTCAGATTTGTAATTAGCGCAAGATAAAATAAAATGGAAGCATGTCTGCTGCCAAATGGCAAATCTTCGTTGACCAGTGTTACCTGAAAAGGCATTCTTAGTCGCTGTGTTGCTTCCAAGGTATACAGTCCTAGCTTACATTCCTCATCTTCTTTTAGCTGAGGTATACTCGTTTATAACCTTGGCTACAGTTCAAATTTCAGGATAATCTTCTGTAAAAACAACAACAACAAAAAAAAAAAAACGGCTCACTATAATGCACCCGACGGCAACAAAGAGTTCATTAATGCCAAGGCTAGCACACTAAAACAATGCCAAATACAGGGCAGTGGACTCATTCGGGCCTCTCACAGGACTATAAGCAAGGCCAAGTATTGTTAAAGTCGCATTTTGCACGAAAGCACAACACCGCTTGTCTTTTCATTGGAGATGTATTGACAGTCATTCAATTTGTTCTCTTGCTCTATCTTACATTGTTATAGTAATACAAAGCTACACATTCATGATCCATCTCAAAGCCCGTTGACACGGATGTAATTACACATTCTAAACTTCTCAGAATCAGACCAGGCCTCGGCATCGCTGTTTCAATCGTTCTAATTAGGGCAGCAATTAAGAAATGAATGCTTTCCTGTGTCACTGTTCTACTTTTGTTTTCAGTCCAGAATTGAAATGCGCACGAACTTATCAACGATAAGACACAGACAGACAGACAGACAGACAGACAGACAGACAGACAGATAGATAGAGAGATAGATAGATAGATAGATAGATAGATAGATAGATAGATAGATAGATAGA
>JBCAUA010091920.1:0-10480 GCA_038406235.1 Peronia verruculata
GTAGGTAGGTAGGTAGGCAGGCAGGTATGAGTGTATGTATGTATGTGTGTATTCATGGTTGGATAGAGGGAGAACTGAAGGAGGACAGAGGGAGGGATAAGAGAATGGATGGAAGGAAGGAGGGAAGTTAGGTAAGTAAATGGATGGATGGATGGATGCATTGATGCATGGATGAAAAGATGGATACATGGGTGGATGGATGGATGATAACTCAAATAGGTTGATAAGGAAATATATAGGAGATGGGAGGGACCACATCGTCATCATAATCGTTTGGCATTCTCAATGTCCCGGGCCAAGGATGTGTTATCATAGCAGATTTACACAATCCATGAGAAACAATTCCTTCTAACAGCATTGGCCTGGAAATTCGTGATCCACGTGACAGACATATGTCTCACCTTAATTTTTTTTTCTGAATAGATTCCTCCAGGATTCTGTGTTATGGTTCTTTTTGTTGTTCAGCTATTCTACACGACAGTTTTGTTGTTGTTGTATTGTTGTTGTTTTCTTGTTTAATCATTCCAAAATCATTTCAGAACTTCCATGTTGCATTCTATTTTTTTTTTTTTTTAGAACAAGACGCCCTAAAATTCTCAGATCCTGAATATTTTTATTTTTTTTATCATAATAATAATTTATTTTTTCTTAATCCTTCATTTTTTAAGAGGTTGCCTGTTTTTGCTTTGAATGTTTTGTGGGTAGAAATCTGGAATTTCGAAATTTTGCCACCACAGCGGCACTCAGCCCCATCGATTTTGAACTGCCAAAGGTTCTTTAACGTGTGTAACGTACACACAGGACCTCCAAAATATATTGGCCCTTATCCGAAAAGGCTCGACGTCGGATCTCTCTACCCAAAAGAAGCCAGTAGACCGTTGAGTCACTGAGATAAATGCAGATCTGTCGATCTTCGTGTCCTTCTATCCCCCAGTGGGAGCACACCGCACCCCTCGAGTCGGCCAGGACCCGGAACCTCACCGACATGAGTTGTTTTCATCGTGAATCAGACCCCAAACCACAGAACCATTGCATCCCCCAGTAATGACTTTTTTTCTTCACCTTCTCCCCTTAATACCATTCTCAACGATCTTAACTCCTTGGCTAGAGGGAACTCAGTTTTGGAAGTCAAATTTAGTTCTGATTGAAGTACAATAAACTGGCCATTCGATTACATGCTTTTGAGAAATAATAATATGACGTTTCAATGTATACATGAAAAAGGAAATTGTTTTTACTGTAGAAGACAAAGAGTGCTCTGAGCAAAATTGCCAAAAATATGTTGTAAAACAATCGCTTAGCTCAGTTTCTGTAGATATTACTGATAAACAAGTGCGATGTGACCTAAAAATTTGAAATTTCTAGTTTCAAAAAAGAGAAACCCCCCCCCCCCCCCCACACACACACACACACATACAGAATATTACTTTAAGAGGCGAGTTTCTTGCGAATTGTGCCCGAATTTGCTACAACAGTACATGTCTCTCTCATCCCCTTTCAGCCGTTTAAGTGTGTGTGTGTGGGGGGGGGGGGGGAGGGGGGGCCCTTCCCAGGGGTGCTTTTTTTTTTTTAAGTTCTTCTTTTTAAAGTTAGGTTATTTCAACTTTTCCATCCTATTCAGCGTGTTGAAATTAGAGGAAAATAGTAAAAAAAAAAAAAAATCGACTTTTTCATACGGTTGCCATGGCAGCGCCGCCATCTTGGATTTTTGGCGTCCATAAATTGACTGATTTTAAAATCTATCTCCTCCGCCAATTTTCCACGAAACTTGATAAAACTTGGTGAATATATTGTTTAATATAATATCTAAAAATTTGCATATTTTTTTTTTACATTCCATGCGTTATAAAATTTTCTATAAATGTTTTCAAGATGCCATATAGCAAAAATTCAAATTTCGCTATTTTTTTTTCAAAATAATAATCCAATTTTCTCTAAAACTTACCGACCGAATCTAACGCGCATATGTAACGTTTTTGGATTTTTTTGTGACAATGATACATACCAAATTTGGTTTCAATCGGTTTCCAAACAAAAAAAGGAGATAGAAAAAAAAACTGTCAAAAAAACGGGTTTTGAGAAAAACGCGGTTAAAGTTTGTTTTTTTGTTTTGTTTTGTTTTGTTTTGTTTTTCAGCAGAAACATTGACATGAAGAGTTTTGTGTTCTGCTTTCAACCTCGGAACAGCCTTTTCTTACATACTAGCCCTCTTTCCATGACTTCTGTGTCTCTTGTTGCTGTTTTCTGGCTCTCTGGGCGTATCTTTTATCGAATTTTGCTCCCTACCCCCCATCTTTGTAAGAGACACTTTCGGGTTCTTGAGGGTGTCTGTGTGTCCCCCACATCATTTCTGAGTGCAAACCAAGAGTGTTTTGACCTTTACTATGACATATAGTCGATAACTGAGGTATTAGTAGCAGAAAGAAAGAAAAATTGCGCTATTTATAGGACGAGGGAACTCATTTTAGAACACTTACATTGATAATTTGCATGATCAACAGTTTTTCTTGCGTTAAAGTGGTCATCCAGTGTCTATCCCTGATACAGGAACTCGTGATATTGCTATGAGAGGTGATATTCAAGTGTCTTTTGCACCCTTTGCCTGTATATAATCAAATCGCGATGATCTACGGCCTCATTGAGTGCCAGGTGCAGCCAAATCCTGATTGACATTACGATAGATCTACCGTTGAATGCCCATTGGTCAAACACGTTAGAATTGACTTAGCAACTTTCTGATACCATTTTTTTACACGCGGAAAAGGCAGTACTTTTAAGTGAAAACAAAAGCTCAAAATCACATTTTTTGGGCAAAATCCACATTTCAGGACGCCCCCCCCCCCCCCTTAAATTACTCAAACACATGATAAAACCATATGCTTCTTTTTGATCGTATAAATGAAATATATTCAAAATACAACTTGTGCCGGAATGAATGGGACACATTCATGTTTGCCCCTAAGGCTCGCATAATGTTTGAAAAAGACTCATTTTTTAAGGTTAGTGTTCGGACGGACCTCCATTATGTCTAAGTAATTATCACCTTGATAAACCTAAGAGTGCCGCTACATAGAGACTCTCTCAAAAGTGTGTAAAAAGTTACTTTTTTTAATTATTATTCATCATAAAGTGAAACAAGATAACCAGAACAAATCAAAATCGAGTCACATAATGAGCATCATGCCCCTGACATAAAGACAGAAATAAACTGCATAAATAATCTCAGATTAGTAAAATCGTGTAATTAGCAAATGTAAATCTCTCAATTGCAATGTTGGAAATGTGCAGAAAGAGTGTAACTATTGCTGAATAGTATTATTACTATGATGTGAATTGACTGAATTACTTGGGAGGCAATTTCATACTTTAAAGAAACGACGTCGACTGTTGTGAAGAAAAGAATACTTTGCGCTCTAAGCCGTTCAAACGCTGTAACCCACTTTGTAGGCATTCATATTATTATCCATGTGCTTTAAAGACTACATGTCATGAAGCTTAAATAAAGAATTATTAATATATGGCAGCAAAGACTAAAAAAAAAAAAAGAGTTTTCTTCCTTCTTGTAAGTAGTGTTCACTAATAGGTTTTCTAAAAACAAGAATGGGGTAGCCAACGAAACATTTTTTTTTTTTTTTTTGTTATTTTTCAGTGGTAAGGTATGTTTATTGACAGTAATTGGCCCACACGGATTTGAATTATTTACAGCTTAAACTTCAAATCATTCCGTCTTTGTTTCTATAGTTACGCTGAAGCCATCTTTCATCACGCCTTTATTCTGTTTCATTTTCACTTATATACTTTCTGTCTACCTGTTCAGGTAAAAAGAGCGCCACTCTGTCTCGCTCTCCTCCTCTTCCATTGTCCTCTTTGTGTCTTTCTCTCTTTCTGTATCTATCTCTGAATGAATGCTTCTGAACAATTTTTTGTTCATTCATCTTCTCAAGTATTGCACTAACAAATTTATATCTATTGCCTTAAGAACATCCAGCTCTGTCCAGACGTAGATTTGGAGCTTGTGCTGTCGGGTTTCTTTTACACCTTCTGCCCGTTTTCTTTGACCGGATTTAGGACCTTTTTTATGCTGCAAGTTGACATACAAGTGTTATAGACCCAGCGCTAGGCGACAATTTGAACAGTGTCGGCGCTCAGAGGCTGGGACCCGACTGCTCTATGGGTGTAAGCGCGTAGAAAAGCAAAAACACGGGGTTAGACAAATCTATGCTTAAAACTCTTCGCACTGAGTGACACATAAAACATTTAGAGCTTGTTGCAACTTAGATACCCTCCCAATTATAAAGGTGGTATTTTTTATTAAATTACGGGGGAAAAAAATAAATAAATGGTATTGCTAACAACGGATACAACAGGAGACAAAAGGAAGGACTTCTGTGAAATTTACCTCACATTAGGCCTGATGGTAATCGGTGAGTTAGTCGAAAGCAAATGATTCAAAAGTAAAGAGATAAAGAAGAAATGGAAAAAAGCCAAACTATTTGTGTTGTAAATGTATGGATAGAAAACACTATTTTTTTTCTGCAATTCTAATGAAAAAAAACGAATACAAAGGAAGAAAACAAAACGAATCGGACATAGCTCAACATTAACGAACAAGAGCCCATTAATTTTGAGTGCAAATAATATGGTAGATGTAAGCGTACACACTCATATGACTTTGTACGTTATAAAAATTCGAAGGGATGGCAAAGGACATTAGAGCTCATAATAGCACACATTATTGTTTGAAGTTTTAGTTTAGTTGCTTCATTTCATGTTCAGTCTGTGATAGGGTCTCTAAGGCGAAGTTCCATTGTTACGAATCATCATAGAGAATGCCATTCTGCTTTAACTCTTCAAGCACATTTTTTTTTTCTGATTATCCTCGTCACTTTCTATTATTGTGTTTTGTTTTTATTTTGTTTTGTTTTTATCACGAAAGCAAAAAAACAAAACAAAACAAACAAAAAAAAACCAAACAAACAAAAGATAAACAACAAAAACAAATAAACAAACAAACAAACAAAAACTCTCTTTTATCAGCATGCGCCAGATATAGGCATGAAAAGATCAAGCAGGGTGAGAAAAAGAAAATTAATTTTCTGGTCCGTTTTTCACACTGGAGTGAAAACAATTAGGGTTTTGTATCCTTTTTTTCACATTTGCCTTTCTTCTATTTCTTCTTTACCTCTTTTGTTTTACCTCATCCCTGTTTTCATTTCCTACTTTCTTGCCTTCTTTCTTTCGATTGACTCACTAATAACCATCAGGCTTAATGTGTGGTAAATTCAGAAGGCCATCATTTAGTCTCTGTTCATGTCAACATGTAGTGTTACCATTTATTTATTTATTTATTTTCCCGTAAATTAATTTTTTTTTTTTTTTTAATTTAATTTCTCGGAGGGCATCTAGGTTGAATAGGCTCTAAATGGTGTAAATCTGTCACTCATAGCGAAGTAGTTTTGTCATGAATTTTTCACCCGCCCCGTGTTTTTGGAATTTACGGGCTTCTATCCTGGGCCCGCTCGGTTCCCATTAGCAGCCGCTTGAGACGATCAAATGGGGCCGCTATGGCCGACGGAGACTGTACATACTCTTATGTCTGTGAACTCGTCATGGTAGGTTTTCCTAATTGGCGCATTACCATTTTTTTTTTTTTTTAAATTGTGATTTTGCACTGAACATTGTTGTAGCTAGTAATACACTATGGCACCAGAGAACGAATCTAGCATAAAATGGTCTATAACTATATATATCAGCTGAGCTTTGAGGTAAGCTAAATGTCAAAAGTTTTCATATCAAGATAAGTAGGCGCCTGCTATTGTAAGTCTTCGTTACGCAAGCTTTAATTTGTCAGTCCCAGTGTTGTCCCGAAGAACATGTCACTGAATTCGATGGCTTGTGTCTATTGGTGTTGATGTAGGTGATGGGATTTCTTGTCATACAAAACTTCCATTGTCTCTGCTTTGCCGATATAGCTGGGTTTTATACAGAGATGTTATTTGTTTATCTTGATAGATGTCGTCTTATTCTGATTTAATCCACATGAACATCTGCCACCATCTGCTTTATAATTAATTAATTAATCAGTCATTTCATTTTTATCTTACATTGCTCTCCCTCGGTCTTTTAATAAAATGATACAGAGCAGAATGCCTGCATGCAAACAAGTTTCTGAGAAAATAAAGAAAACAAAAATCTGAAACTTCATGAGTGAATATTTCTAAATTCTTTTACTCAGATTCCAATACATCGCAATATAAACATTGACAAATTACATAGCTAAGACGTTAAATGAATACAGCAATAATATATCTAAAGAGAAGCATGGCAATTGAAAAAAAGGGGCATTAAATGGATATGTTTCCTTGTTTTGTTTTTAAAAGTATGAGTATAGGAAAAGGGGGGCTGGCTATGGCTTGAGTACAGAGGACTAACACAGAGACGTATTATCGAGCGAATGATAAGCCAAGTTATGTTCTCCACCGGCTCACATTAGATGAATGTATTATTGCAATCGTTGGTAGGGAAGCTCGTTACCAGATTCAAGAGGATCCCATCTCACAACATCAAAGCAGTCAATAGGACCCCAGCTCACAACATCAAAGCAGCCAATAGGACCCCAGCTCACAACAACAAAGCAGTTTGTGCCCTATACCACTCAGGCAGAACCTATGCATTTTTGCTTTCTGGCGCAGCATATTTTGTTAAACATGATTGTGTCGATTCTGGATGATAGCCGAGGGGTTAATTGGAATATGTCGACTAGCAAACCGATTTGTTAGTTGTATTAGTTATCTGTTGGCTTAAGCTAAGTGCTAAAGATTCAAGAAAAGTGATAATGTTGTTCCGTGCCTATTAAGTCTGTTCCTAATGCCAGGCCTTCACAGAACAGTCTGCCTGGATTTGTTGATTTTCAGTTCATTATCACTCAGGACAAATAAATATCTCAATGGTTACATATTTTAAGACGGAGCACAGCAAGCCACTGCCTCCCATGGTGTTGCATTCTGGTGAAAAAGAAAAGAAAAAGATTATCATTAATGGGTTAACAGATTACAGTCGAAATCAAACACTTATAAAATAACTCCTCCTCTCTGTTGTATGAAAATGAACTGTTGTTCGAAATGCAGACTAACATCGAGGTATATTTTGTGGAAGATGAGAAACCAGCTGCTTGACAAGAAATCATATGCCTGCCATAATAATCACCAATTTCCACGACTTAATTGATTATACATGCAAATTTCGACACCTGACTTAGTTCGCTCATTGGTAAAACATTGAAATTAAAGCTAAGTACCCAAAATACACTTCTGAGTTGACATATATGAATATCAGGTTGATGTTGTAACGATATTGTCATAGCACCGTTTATTACAGTTCATGAATATCTTACCGAAATAGTCCAACACTAAGTAAAGGAACTGGCACAAAGGACTGGCCTGACCAAGCCGTCCAAAGTTCATTTTATGACGTGTTGGTCCAACATCTTTGCAGGACACAATAGTGATGATTGGCGTGAGAGTCAGTGTAATCACCAACACAAAGCAAAACACATTTGATGTCATCCTTTGAAACAGAACAAGGACATTGATTATTGTAATAGCATGTGGGCAAGACAAGTCGATTTAGAAAGGTACTATGAATTTTTATGTATAATATTTCCAAACAATTTTTGTGATACATTTATGTGTGCGTATATGTAAATCGTATGGCATGTAGCATAAAAGCACATAGAGAGAGAGAGAAATGTGTTTTTATACTCTCTCTCTCTCTCTTTCTTTCTTTCTTTAAATCACAACTGGGAGAAAGTTACAGTACAGTCATCAACAATTCATAGATTTTTGTTTTGAACTTCCCTCATATATATATATATCAACCCAATAGATAGATTAAACATAAAGTGAACAGCGTCAAGTGAGAAACAGAGAGATTATAGGTAGTTCAACTAGAATGAAAACTCATTGACGGCACTCATTATCAACTTAAAGCCCACGCCCGCCATTCTATGTGGAAACGAAACTCACTTCTTCAAAGCAATGTGCGAAGGTTTTTTTTTTTTTTTACCAGATGCGTATTAAATTTCATCATTGCGTACTGGCATCTCTCTGTGTGGTCTGTGGATTATAACTTTATATTATGGAGAAGAGATCGATCGAGAGGCTTCCTAACACCCCTCCTTTGTTCTCTCTTTACCTCTCCATCGGCCCCCGCAGGGGTCCGGAGTTTATTAATACGTTCTCTGCTCCCACCCTCAGGTTGTGCAAGCCCGCCATAGGTGGGATGTCTTCCATGGTGTGCCATCCTCGACATTCCTGGGGAGAAATCTATTTTCTCTCTCTCTCTCTCTCTCTCTCTCCTTGCTCCTGTCTTCTGTGACGCTTCCTGTCCTTCTTGATGTGTAAACGTATCTTACCGTGTTTGACACAATATAGCCGTAGTCATACTAATGTGTCGTTAAACCCCAACACAAGCAAACAAAACAAACCTCTCCATCATATGCCGGTAAACTTTTTCATGGAGACAACCACAGTTTCTTGTGTTTTTTTCCAGACCTACACTTGTATAAATTCTCTCTCTCTCTCTCTCTCTCTCTTATCTGGATCTGATGCTTTTAAGTCATCCTTTTTTATTAAACATTGTCAATAAAGAAATTTAAATTTCAAAAGAAAAAAAATCTTCAACAAAATATGCTTTAGTTAAAGTTAATGACGTGATAATGTAACAAATTTGGCATATCTGTGTGCTTTCAGAACAGAGACATTGAAAGATTAGTAGCGCGATTAGACTGCCGTCGGAATAAATAATAGTAGATCCAGAGGCCTATTCTTCGCTCTCACCCCATCGCCTGGGATGACAGTGGTCTATCATGATTTCGACGTGAAATTGAAGATGCCGGGTTGAAAACATGACCGTGCCTTTGAAAAGTGTTTAATCGCTACAAATTAGGCTAGGAAAACTAAAATCAGTAAATTGAACATATAGGTAAACATAAACACATAACAAAATCCAATTATTTATCTTTATTACAGCTTGTAATGATAACTATCAGAAACAAAAATGTGATAAATTACTTTTTTTTTTTTTTTGTCTATTCAGTTGATAATGAGCCATCTTTTCAGCCAGCTAGGTTACTTCCCTTTGCCACGTACAAGAGGTATAGGACAAGCATTGCAAAGAAGGAAAAAAAAAATCACTTTTTCTGTTGTTATTTGAAACATACGGTGCAAAAAATTATGAAAAAATTATCACAATAGGAAAAAAGCATATTCACCATATGGTGAATTTTTCTTAATTTTCGGTTAATAATATTTCACATAACAAGCGAAAAAGTGATATTTTCCTTCTTTACAATGCTTGTGTTATACCTCTCGTACTGGGCAAAGAGAAGTAATTTCGCTGACGGTCAAAATGGCTCATTCTATGCAACTTTACCCCCAAAGTACTAAAACATATATTGGGTTGCTAGGCTATTTTTAAAGAAGCTTTAGGATAAATCAGCATATCTGAATTTAAGGACACAATTCTCTCTGGATATGTATCAAATTAAACCTACGAATTGAAAGTAGCAATAATATTTTGTCCGTCTCACGAAACAAACCGAAACAGCTTGACGTAAACATACCTGCAAACAATCTGTGTGTTAAATTAAATGATGTATCAATAAAATGGCCAGCTCATGAAGGTTACCAGTTCTTTGTTAAATAGGCGAATAGTCAAGGATTAGTCAAATGAGAAGAGTTCCCAGTTGTCAAAAGGTAATCAAGCGTCCCTGAATTGTATAAGAAGACACCATAATTATGCAATAAGAACATTACGTGTCAGAACCTAACATGTTAACATTCAGAGAGCAGAAACGGGCTGTTACATCAATTATTTGTTGTCCAGTGATGGGGGCTTTATCACAGAAAGACCAACTGCCCAACAAGGTTGATCTTTGAGGGGCAAGTAGAGCAATTTTGTACCGGGAGTGGCTTTTACCGACAGATTGCATGTTGTATCTGACAAAGTCTGAAGAGAGCTTATATACTATGAAATGATAAATATGAAGATTTATAATCTGTTGAATCTATTTGTGTGGCACGAATTAGACAAGTATAAGAAAATGGAAGAGAAGAAAAATACTGTTTTACTTAGAACAAGCACAAAAATGTTACAATTTGGCAACTTCCAAAAAGGGAGGCCTATGTGAATGTGTTTAGAGAATGTAAAACAAAAACAACAAACAGACATACATTTGCCTAAACGAATACACCGATTATAGTTAGTGAAAGAAATAGTATAACAGTATACTCAGGCAAGAGAGCAATACGCCCTGTTGTTTTGGGCGTTCACATACATAATTTTTGTTTAATTTGTTCACTTGGGAATTATGGCAACGTTCTATCTCACCCTCCGTTAATCCTCTTGTTTTTTGTTGTTGTTGTTGTTGTTGTTGTTGTTGTTGTTGTTGTTGTTGTTGTTGTTGTTGTTGTTGTTGTTG
>JBCAUA010091931.1:0-10480 GCA_038406235.1 Peronia verruculata
GTATGTATGTATGTGTGTATGTATGTATGTATGTATGTATGTATGTATGTATGTATGTATGTATGTATGTATGTATATAATAAAATGTGTTTGTATGCTTAAAATTGTACATCTTATTTTGCTGTTTTTGCATTTATCTGCATATTGAGCACGATATGTTCCGGTAACAACAGATTTCTTTATAGACCACGAAAATTTATATTGTATTCATTATGTTATTGTTATCACTATCATTAATAATGTTATCATATATATAAGGCATCACCATCTCATGCCTGCCCATTTACTTACTCTATCCACAGATCCCGAAAGACAGGGGCTGATAGACAGAATCAAAGAACTTGACATCACCCATAAAAACCTCACGCTTCAAAGCTCGGGCATCATGGCCGACTATCTCAATATAAGCCAAGGCTACAACTATTACTACAACCAATATGTCAATGTCTCTAACGGAATCGATTCTCTGAACCTGAAGCTAAGCAATGCCACGAATCAGACCAGTCAAATGCGTAAGTTTTCTTCAGTCGTTTTCAATCATTGTTTCTGTAATTGAATCTGCAGTCATCCAAAGCTCAGCACTCTTCCGGACTTTCTTTAGAAAAAAAAAATAAAATAAATAAATAAATAAATAAAAAAATTGAGAAATGCAAAAAAGAAATGAAAACTGAAATTCCATTGTCCAGTGATGCAGCAGTGACCATTATCGCCGAGACAGAATATCGAATGCAAGTTACGAGAAAGTGTTCATCAGTTCCTCAAATATTGCAGAGCACCGATTTCAGCATTTTGTGCTGCTTCCATAGTTGAAAGGCATTGGTATGTTACTGAATACTTTGCGAATAGGCCAGATAGATCCAACATTGTGAACATTGTCCGGGTACTACCTGGGCCTTAGAAGTTTAAGGCAATTATTCAGCATCATCATCATCACTAGTTGTGCTTTCTATGAAAAACAAGGTATTTCTCTTGCTTTGATTACATACATATACATAGTGAGGGGTAGATTTAACTACGACAGACACTGCCGGCGCACCCAATTCAAGTAACTCTCTTGTCTCTCTTGCACCAGTTATTAACTTATGTAAAATACAAATTGCTTCAATTGTCTGTAAAGACAGACAGACAGAATGACAGGATCTGCAGTAAACATTGCATACCATTATCTACTTTTATCATTTCCTTTTTTTTTTCGGTGATTTGAGCAGACATGGTTAAACTAAACCAGGTATCAGAAACAATATTTCCAAGGAACATTGTATTGAGGCTGTCGTCTTTACTGCCCTAACATTTCTCATTACTTATGAACGTCTGTAGCACATTTTCATCAGTTAAAAAATGCATGTGGTGTTGGGGGGGGGGAGACACAAAAGAGAGGAGAGTTAAAGTCAAATTATGGAATAACTAATGACGTTAGAGATGAGGGTCACGTTTATCCCTAAAAGCAATTGCTCAAGTGCAACGTTTCTGAAATGTTTGTTCGTGTTCCAGAAATGTCATCTTAGGCATAATGAATATTTTAACACTATGCAATTTTGTTTTGATTGTAATTTTGAAACCAAGTGTCTAGCCGTACTTTGTGTCCTATCTCCTCTAGCGAAAAAAGCAGCCGTACTTAAGTTCGGCTAATCCTGGTACGCCATCACTTTCCATCCGACATTTGCATCATTTGATTACATGACTATGAGACCTCGGTCGGTAGGGTTAGGGGTAGGGTCAGGGTCAGGATTGGGTGATGATAAGTATTAGGGTTAGGATAAGGTTAGGATTAAGATTAGACTGACTAGAACTTCAAGACTGCATGGCAATGACACGGATTTAAATTTGGATAGAACTTCAAGGCTACACGGACTTAATTCAGGCTAACCAGTGCCATTTGGGAAGTACCTCTATTTCAATTATAAGTCAGGGCCCTTGGCATTGCAATGGTTAAGACTATAAGGTCCATCACTAAGACTGACAGAAAAAAAAACACCTTAAAATACACGCACAAATTGCTAAATGTTGAGCATTTGGGAGACGCGCCGTACTTTTCTTTTTTTTTTTTTCCATATTGCATTGACCATTATCAGATGGAAAAGGGAGAAGCGTTCTGGAACAACAAGATAGGAACTGGTAAAATATTTCTCATGAAAATGAAGAATTCTGTTTTACCGTTTAGCCAGCATGGCGGGAATTGTTCAATTGCCAATTTTTTAAGACTAGGCTTCATATTAATCATGTAAATGCAATTCCCTTGAGCAATAATCCACAATTGACATTTCTTTCTTTTCCTATCTACTGCCCAGTAGTTTCAGCCCCCCCTCTCCCCTCCTCCCCATATTCTATCTTCCATCTTTTTTCTTCTCCAGTTTGCCCATTTTTGCAGGACCTAAAAATAAGGAAGTGAACAAACAAACTATCACGTTTGCAATCTCTGGCAAAAAAATGCAAACCAGGTATTTTAGCGACATTATTCTGTTCGTGGCATCGGTGAAAAATACCAATCAACGCCAAGAAAGAGGAATAAAGATAATCAAAATAGAAAGAAAAACTACTGATATCTTTCATCTCTCCCCTTTTCTTTTTTCATCTATTTTTTTTTCCAAACCATGTATATGAACCATGTTTTAGTAATAACTCGCTATTTGTATTCAGTGTATAAGAATTACGACTTTTGGTGACAATATAGGCCTTGCACTCTCTTTTGCATCATCACCATCGTCAGTATAATTGTCATAATAATCATCCCTACTGCCATACACTATCCTTCTTTTAGGTCTTGATACTGCAGGGACGTCGTTACCATCTTCTATCATCTTATATTTCAGCACAAGCATGATTGTTTGCTGCGCAGATCCGCTTTGTCTTTTTTTTTTCTTCTTTTTCAATCCAAATAAGTGCTAAACCTCGGATACATGAGTACACAGCTTATATCCTGCCTTACAAAAACCAATGCTCCTCTGTCGACCAATTTATACTGGATAACAGAGCTACAATTAAGGCCACTTGTGCCATTTGGGAAAACATTTATGTTTATAGAAAGAGTTAGACAGTTGAAGTAGATAGAGTTCAGAGAATTTTTAAGATGCCTTGACTTCTACACGTCACGAACATGGCACTTAAAGAAAACGTAAGGTTCACATCCTGATGCTGGCAGATTAAATACCCTCATTACATAGCTGTCTGATCCCTTGTTAGCCTCCGCCAACTACCCTCCCCCCCCCCTCCCTGTTCGTTTCCATTTTTTCCACTCTCAAACATTTGAAATGGCTGTGATAAAATAGGCATGAATTCTATTATCGATGTCCTTTTCTACAGAAACAAGATTAATTAATTTTTTTTTTTTTTGTTCTTCCAGAGGCGGAATTTGATGAGTTAAATGCTAAGAAGGGCTACTTGGGCGGTAAGTTTGTCTTTTTAGTTGCCATCATGTTTAGTTATCCTTTCAGCCCTTCATCTGTCCACCTATCCATCCATCCATCCATCCATCCATCCATCCATCCATCCATCCCTCTATTCATCTCTCCATCTATCCATCCATCCGTCTGTCCGTCCGTCCGTCCATCCATCCATCCATCCATCTATCCATCCAGCCGTCCGTCCATCTCTCTATTCATCTCTATATCTATCCATCCAATTACCCATCAATCAATCCATCCATCCACCGACCCATCTCATCGGCCGTCCGTTTGTCCAAACCATGTGGAGGAGGAGGGGGGAGGGAGGGGGGGGGGAGGGAAGAGAGAGAGAGAAGAGTGAATGTACAGGTACTGGTATGAGGCCTGGTTAGAAAGAGTGATGAGATATTCTGATCAGGACATGACCTCAATATTCTACACTGATCTTGAACCTCTGCCTCACTGCTAGATTTCTACATACTGGCTTGTGATTTCGAGGCTGACCTCTGTGGAATGAATCAGCTCAAGGACGACTACTTCGACTGGATTCGGCACAACGGATCAACAGATTCCTCGGGCACTGGACCGAGTGATGACCACAGTCTAGACTCGATAAACGGTAGGCGTTTGCTTACGTTGCATTGATCTCCGTCGCGTTAACAACAGCCATTTGAGTTCAATGGTCAAGTAATTTCAAAGGGCGTTTTTAACTTAATATAACTTAATAGATTAATAATTAACTTAGTAAATTAATTTTCATTTTTAATTTGTTTTTATTTCCTTACTAGATGAGAACACACGGCCTTCATGCTACGTTCTATACACGTCTTTCAATCTCCACGGCCCTCATGATGCTGAAAAAGTGGTGCTCCAAAACCAGCCAAGCATGAGACCATATCCTTATGTATGGTTCAACTTTTCGCCGAGCTTAAGGAGAGGGTCTCATAGAAATTTTACTTGATTAATTTTGGAGCGCCATTTTTTTTAAACGTCTGTCAAATGTGCGCACCGCGATGTTGGTGTTTTGCATGCTTAACTGAACGTTACAGAAAGAAAACGTGTTTGGTGTTTTGTGCACGTCATTCTATCAAATATACAATATGGATCAAACATTCTCACGAGTTTACTATTCCATTATTACTCTTATGAGTATACTAGTCAAATATGGAAAGCTTTCTTGGCTTATGTAAGTAGAAAGAAATCTTTATGCAATGATATTGGCTGCCGATTTTCAGATAGGTACAGTCAGTAGTTTACGCGTCCATAGGCCTATTATGGGTTTTGATGCAAATTTTAGTCTAGAATAGAAGAAACTCCACGGCCTTTGTGGGAGATTTCTTAAAACTATAAGTCAAACTGATACTGCCTTGTGATTTAGTCTATGGCAAGCGTGTGCACCTTGATGTTGGTATTATGGATGATTAAACTGAATATTATTTAAAGAAAACGTGTTCAATGTTTTGAACACAATATTGCTTTCCAAATTTCATACGGAAATATTCAGTAGTTTTCAAGTAAGTCTTTTATGGATTTTGCTCCAGATTTGTATTTATAGTACATATTTGTTAATTATTTATATTTGTTTATTCATTTGTTCATGTTTTGCATATTGCCACATGAGGTCTATTCTAGCTATTTATCTGTATACTTATTGATTTAGATAATTTTGGTTTGCACTCGATGAAAATCGATAATACTTTGAGAACCACTGATTAAAACTATTTCGTGGCTGTGTTAATTGTCAGGCTACTACATCTATTTGGAGGCGTCCAATGGCTACACAGATGATGCAGCCAGGTTGGAGACCCCTGTGATCCCTCCACACACACGAAGACCTATCTGTGTCTCATTCTACTATCACATGTATGGCAGCGGTATGGGAACTCTAAATGTCTACAGCAAACACGGTACCAACCTAGGCTCTCCCATCTGGACTTTGAGTGGTCAGTATTACGCAATGTTTCCTTGTCTTCTAGTTTTTGTTTCTTTAATTGATTTTTCTCACTTCTTCATCTGTTCGCCGTCCTTCCTTTTCCAGAATATTATCCGTTTTCTCACCAGCTCCGTCCCCTCTCTCTGCCTCCTATTGCCTCATATGTCAGCGTCCTACCTCCTCCTTTCGAGAAAGCAACAAAGGCTAGATCTACACATGGAGGAAAATACAATGAGGAATGCACAAAGTAGCTGACATTCGACAGAGAACTTACTCAAAATGGCAAAGGCATGTTAGGAATGACAGGCAACAGACAGAACAGAAATACGTTGAACAAAGCAAAGTCATTAGAACGCCGAGGGAATGGTAAAATACATCAACACATGATATTAAATAAGATGTCGTTTATGTAGAGTTTATTCCAACACAGGCCAAGACTTTATAACGCTCTACAATCCATAATCTGCAGACAAACAAAACAAAGACATCCATGTAGATATTCGGCCTCCAAGTAACGTAAAAAAAAAAAAAAAAGGTAGCTAGACGAGATATTGAAGAAAAGTGTATGATTATAGACGAGATATAGACGAAAAGTGTATGATTATAGACGAGATATAGACGAAAAGTGTATGTTTATAGACGAGATATAGACGAAAAATGTATGTTTATAGACGAGATATAGACGAAAAGTGTATGTTTATAGACGAGATATAGACGAAAAGTGTATAATTATTTATTGACTCATCTACATTTGCTGTGCAGGCAATAAAGGTGACAGATGGTTCGAAGGAAAAACTGTGCTGCCCGTGGACTCGGCGCCTTCAACAGTCGTCTTTGAGGGAAAAAGAGGGTCAGATTACGAGAGTGACATAGCTTTGGACGATATCCTGATATCTGATATTAATTGCTGATCATCGGACAGGACAGGGCTTCACAAACATAGGCCATATGAAGGGTGAGCTGGTCTTTTTTTGTCTGCCTGTAAGACCTGTTATGGTAGAATACGGTGGACTGCATTGAATTCAGCTGCTTGAGCCAGTCTTCGATTGAACTGTAAGTGCGTCGGAGATTTAGTTTGTGAAAATAAAACAGCGATGTTGACTTCAGCACAAACGCTGCAATGCTAGTATTGATTAAAATTTTCGCCCCAGTTACTAATGAATATAATAGTAAGGCGATTTTGTGAAAAACACAATAAAGAGGCTCTCTTATAATTATGTCTAACATAATTATTTGAGACTGAAGAAAAAGTGAATTAAATAGCTGAGTTCAAGGTCTGAATGAAGTTCATCAAGATCTTCGGGAATAAAACAATGATTATGATTCTCTTTGAAATTACTTTAATACATAACACGCTATGTATTGTTGTTATTATCATTAGTATTGTCATCATTATTAATAAATACAAAATTACTTCATGAAAGATGGCTATTATTTGTCTTTCTAAAATCTTATCATATCTTTACCATTTACAGGCAAATGAAAGCATGAAAATTCGGGATATGAACTACAACTATCACCAGTGAATGCAACGGTATCAGCTCCAGCAATAAGCGCAAGAACGGCAACAGCAACCAATCTGAAAAAAAAAAAATGTTCCTGCCATGAGGCAGTCATGGAAATGAGGACAGAATGAAGAACTAATTTCTCTCACACAGACATCCCGGATTTCTAATGCCCCTTTTTGTGAATTAAACAATATAAAAAGAAGAAGAAGTGGGAAAACAGTGATCTTGACAACTTATACAATGAGTTTATATACATTTCTTTAGGTTGGTTTACCAAATGTGTGTTTGTCTGTGAGTACAATGTGTAAGATTCTGGCGATGACGATCATACAAGAACCCTTTTAAGACAGGATTTGTATTTAAACAGGGTTTGTTCTTCTTTTTTTAAACAAAGAAGAATCAAGATCACTTCCATCGGGAGGTTGAAAGACGTATATAGAACGTAACGTACAAGAGCACATCTAGGGAATAAGGCACAGGAACAGAAAGGACGAAATGGGCAGACTATATCAAAAGGACGGACTGGAAAAACGTTTACAGATACACAGGCCTTCGCACACAATAGAGAAAAGTAGAGAGAGAGAGAGAGAGCGAGAGTTTGCAAACCCCTCCGATGGCGCCCCTATCCCACCCCCCTCCCCCCACGCCCCACCAATGACGGAGTCAAGGGACCAAGCAAGCAAACTAGCAAAATCATTATGTGGGCTCTAATTCTCCCGTCTTCTCTCTCCCTCAAAATAATAATAATAACAGTAATAATGTTCATGTGTTGACTACATATGGACATACTTTTATCTTTGGGTATGAAATAAAAACATTGGAATAATATTTCTCTTTATACGAGATATATATATAAATATATATTTAGAAAACAACTGCATGTAAAGGGTTAATATTCTTGAAACAGCAAGATATAAACCTAAGGGGGAAAAATGCTCTCACTGTGATTTCTTCATCTCAGCCTTCAAGATGAAACATCATATTCTTGTAAATCTTCTGGGCCACTTTGTGCCACCGGTTGGCAGATTCTGTTACCACATTGTCAAGGAGAGAAATAAAGAACTTGGTATGTATGTATGTATGTATGTATGTATGTATGTATGTATGAATGTATTGTATGTATGTATGTATGTATGTATGTATGTATGTATGTATGTATGTATGTGTGTATGTATGTATATTTGTATGTATGTATGCATGTATGTATGTATGTATGTATGTATGTATGTATATTTACATGAATGTATGAATGTATGTCACGGTGGATGGGAAGGAGAACATTGAGTTATACCAACATCCTGATCACGTGACAGACTGAGCCGTTATGGTGACAAGAAAGTAATGGTGTGGTGATAAAATGCCAAATGCCAAATCGAGACAATGGAACAGACGATACATGCCCACATAACAAACACACATATACACAGACATGTGCTCTGTGAGTGATTGAATATGTTTTATAGGAAGTTTCTATGCTGATAAAATCGTTTAGCAAGTGCCATTGCAATCAAGTATTGCTTATTTAGTTATTATTCTTATGTACGTTTTGGTGGGTACATGATTATTGTTAGTGGCTTTGTTATCGTTGTTGTTGTTGCTTTTGTTGTTGTTGTTGTTTTTCAGTTATTGGCGTTGATGTTAAGAGTATTGTCACGATTATACTTATTGATGTTGGTAATATTGTTGTTAGAGACATTTTTGGTTGTTTTCAATATAGAAGGTGTCATCGTTGACAACTGCTATCGTTACCGTTCTTGTCTTTGTCATCGGCATCTTCGTCTTTATTTCTCTTAAATTTCTCAGCCAATGTTCGGTTATCATCTACTGCTTTTCTCATATCGAATGGCCTCATCTCAGTCATCATTGTTATTTGCGTTCTCACATCGTCCTCTAAGGTAAGACCTTCACTTGTGTTTCCATTCTTTGTCTGTTCACAGGGTAGAGAACCCAAGAGAGAGACTATCAGAGATGTCTTATTTGGAAACAGCCCATCGGAGGTGAGTTTTTTTTATGCAGCCTATGTTTAACTATGTGATCTTTCAATTTTAATAGGGAAAATAGGATTATCTCGGCTTTACGTGTTTGATCAGTTTCGTGAAAAAAAAAAAATCATGGGTAGAAACTGGAATTTGGAATTTTTGTTGGGACATCAGAGCCTCCACCTACTCTTCGTCCCATTTCTTTTAACTTCCATATGTTCTTTTATGCGTATAACATACCACGGGAACTTCAAAATATAATCACCCTTGTCGGGAAGACTAGACGTTGGGTTTCACTAATCAAGTAGTCATAGGATGTGGTGAGTCACTGAAATAAAGATGTAGGTTGAATCTTCTAATCTTTCCCATCTTTTGGTAGGGGTAAGCTTTTCGCCCTGGAGCCACGGCACCCCTCCCCCCCCCCCACACACACACACTTTTCCCCCAATAGTTATTTATAATAAGTTATACTGATACAGATCTAGTTATCTGAAATAAAATTATGCCGACATAGCCCTGATGTTTTTCATTAAATTATACTTCTGTAAGAGCTACAGATTATCACTGCTGTAGGAAAATAGCAAAAATAAGACTTCTACAAGTATAACTAAGCTCTCATGTGCTATTATGCGCCATTACAAATAGGTACTCATTCAATAGAATCATCCATTCATAGAATGATTCAAGTTACATTGCGTTCTCTTTACGCCTGTGGGTTGTTACTCCCGCCTGGTTACACTAAGCTTATACATTTTTTTATCTGATTATTTTCTCCCAATCTCAAAAGACTGCTGGAGATAGCCTGTCAGTTTACTCGTATTGTAGAGATGAAGATACTGCTACAAATAGTAGATTTAGTAATACATGTACCATAAGAGAGCCTATGCCTTCGAGGGAGATCATTTAAATAAAGGTCAAACCGATACTACACTGCGAATTACAGTTCTTGGCAAGCGTGCGCATCTCGTTGTTAGCATTTTGGATAATTAAACTGAATGATACTCAAATAAAACGTGTTTGGTGTTTTGAACGCGTCATTCTATCGAATGTACACTTCGGATCAAATAATCTCTCGAGTTCATTATTCAACTTTTATCACATGTTTAGAATGACGTCAACAATAGTAAGCCTTTGTCGGTATTATGTATGTAGAAACATAGATTTTTATGCAACAATATTATGTGCCGAATTTCATATGGGGCGGTTTTATGAGTCCATAAACCTTTGATGGGTTTTGAAGCAGTAAAGGGAAAGGGTGGTTAAACGGTGGTATACATTATTTTAAAAGAAGAATACAGTGAAAGCTTGGTTGTTCTATACCCCAGCACATACACACTTTCACTTCAAAGGTTAAGTATGCACTTAGAGGGTCCCTGATAACAGACTTCCTACACAGTTGGCTGACAGTCGCTCATACAGTCATAACATAGCAGAGACGGGACAGTCTGTTATAGGTCCAACGTTAAGTCGATGGCTGCACTTAGCTCCCTGTTTGACCACTTCAGTAGTGAAAGCTTTCAATCACTAGGCTCCTGCTAACTGTCTCAGTGTGCGAGCGGTGGAAAGTGTGGTCTAACAGTGGCGTAGTCATAGAGTATTTAGGGGAAGGGGATAGACAGATAGATAGATAGATAGATAGATAGATAGATAGATAGATAGATAGATAGATAAGATAGATAG
>JBCAUA010091942.1:0-10479 GCA_038406235.1 Peronia verruculata
GTCACATCATATAAACAAAGCCACATGTGAGCGATGTTTCCTAGGTCATGTGATTTTGCTGAAAATACCTAATTAGACTATTTTCGAAACCGGAACAATCATGGCTACTTAAAAAGAAAACAAAGATGTCAATAACAACAGCCAATGACAGCAAACACATAATTTGTTCTTCGTAACGATATAGACACAGCCTCAGGATACAGGTAATGAGGGAAATGGTGGAGAGAAACTTGCAGTGTAGAAACTACGCAAGTGTATAATTTCCCGCTGTGTAAAAGAAAAATGAAATACGCATAACAAATTGATTTGTTCGCTACAAGGAGATGTCTTCACCTTGAATTTTAATGAGGGAGTGGTTCTTGGCGACACTGTGCTTTCTGCTCTACAATGCTTTTGAGATTCAAATTTCGTATGAAGGAATGCTACAATGTACGTCAAGGTATGACGAATGCCTCAAGATTTAAAGCTGGCAAGGTAGTAAATTGCTTGTAACAGTCAGTTTGCCACTAAAACAGAAGAAGAAACCAACTGCTAGCTTAGAATTGTCATGTTTTTACTGAAACACGGCAGCAGCACCATGCTTATGACAACCAAGTTGTCACCAAAACAACAACAAACAAAAAAAACATTTACAATAAAGAGACAATAAAAATTTGACCCTAAAAAACAACAACAACAACAAAAACAAAAAACAGTAACATTATATTTACGACAACCAGTTGTAAATGATGAAAAACGACAAGTTTATAGCAGCCAGTGGGCCTTTCAAGCGAAAGGCAAAGAAGAACAAACGTTTAGAGTTTGGGCTTAGAAACTTCATTGCCGTCTGTCCTTTTATGTTGCACAAATCCCACGATAAAACAACTAGTTAACATCTGAGCCAGGCACGCGTGAAAAAAAGTGTTGCATGGCTTTGAATTTCCTTCAACAATAAATTTTGGAATGCCGAGAATTGAGTCACTGCTTATGGAAAATACTAGAGCAACACACGTCATGTTTGAACAATGAAGGCGTAGTTAAATATAGACACATTCCGTCATTCTCTTTTAATGTAGTTTCGATTGTTTGCTTTTCAAGAATGCCATAACAGACATATGAATCTTCGTGAAACAACGAGCAATGTGCTCTAGGACTTTTAATATAATATAAAATTGATTATGAATTGAACGATAAATTATCTTCATGATGAAATAACCAGCACCGTATTCATATTACTTACACTCATATTTGAATAATTAGATTGTGAGCTTTGAATAAATCGTGTTTACCTACATAAATTATGTAATGTTTATGACGTAACGAACGAATTCATTTCATAGGTTACTTGATGAATCGACGAAACGTATTATTGTTGTGGCTATAAATACAGTAAACACATATGAACGAACGAGGAAATTCCATATACATGTGTTCTTTATCTACCAGATTCTGAAAATCCCATTCAATGAACTAACAGAATCTACGTGTACACGATGGACCGTATCGCAACAACAATCGCAAAAAAAACAACAACTCATGGTTCCATAATTATTATATTCACTTGGTATTGTTGCCTTTGTGTATAACTGTTGTTGATGTTTCATTTTCGTTAATTGCTTATTTGCCACACTCTGGATAATTGCCTGGATATGAATTACGAGGGCAATGGCCCGTCAGTCATCCACACACCTGCCTCTCTGCCATCTGTCTGTCATACGTTCACCACCCGATAGTTTCTCATCCAGTAATGGACCTCGCTGAGGTATGATCAGACGGTCAACCCACTGCAGAAGCACTCACACTCACAGACACGAAGGTAAATCACTGGCTACATTGCCTGAGGCATACGTCTTCGCCAGCCAACGCATAGCACCAGCATAGCATTCTGTCAGTGATTAGCGCGGCTAACAGTAATAATATCACCTCTGGCAAAGTGGTTCTCATTTTGCAGTCGGTGGACCCAGCAGCATTGAAGGATGGCCGTGTAGAAAGAAACCTGCTGTGAAAGAAACCTGACTCGGGTACAGTGATATTACCTTTGGTACAGTGATTCTCGTGTCATGAGGGAGGGCGACATAATTTTAGAAAAATCACAACATCGGTCGGGGCACAGATATGCGGGAACCTGTGCAATAATGATGGGTCCAGCATAGCATTCTGCCTCTGATTACCGCGGCTAACATTGAGAATAACTGTAATCTCTGGGAAAGTGGTTCTCGTGATGTAAGGAGAGGACACATCTATTCAGTGACAGTAAAGATGATCTCCTGGAAGAAGCTGCTTAAAAAAAGAAACCTAGCTCTGCTCGGATAAAAATCCATTGAGATGGCCATCCGCAGGTGGCTGAGGGGCGTAAAGAGAACGTGGCGAAATGGGGGTGGGGGTGGGGGGGGGGGACAAACAGACAGCCCTAAATCACTACATCGATCAGTGGAGCATAGTTATGTGGGGAAATGATGCATAATTCTGCCAGTGATTAGAGCCGCAATAATAATATATATATTATATGCAAGTACACCACTTTTGACAAAATGCATTTCATGTCAGAAGGGTGGGCCCAGGCATTCCCAAGGGGGTTCATCTGGTTCAAACTTCGCTAATCATTTTTCGCCTTTGAACTCCTGAGGCTCTCGAAGTTTCCATTGACATATGCAGGGTTAAACATCACGATACCAAAGTAATTATTTGAGAACCAACTTAAGACAGCTGGTAGAGAGGAAAGGCAGTGGACTGTCAAAATACTGGTACTTGCTTTATCACAAGCTTGAACACTGCTGCCCTTCCATAACTAAGCCTATATTTTGGCAGGTTGTGGATAGTGGCATGTAAAATGTAAACAAACTATGCGTGTGTCAACACCTAATTTGTAGATTCTGATGTTACCGCAAACTTCGCGCCCACTCCTATAAATCCTCCCGCCCCGCCCCTCCCCCCCCCCCCCACCTCTTTTTCCCCCCTTCTCTTCCTGCAGAATTTCCAGTTTCTAACATTAAAATCTCTCATCAGCACATGGTGTGGTGAGGCAAAGGTGATTGGGAAGAGCATGCAAGGGGCGCCGGGGGGGGGGGGGGGGGAGGGAGGGGAAGTAGACGGGAAAGAAGAAAGATGACAAATGGTCAGCATGTGTGATAGGTCAATAGATAAGAAACTGTCTGGAGGCCCTGCTGGACAGACTCTCAGACCATTAGGTCATCATCAGGATTCCAACCATTCCAACAGTCTGGTGTAGATAGAGAGCCACTCTTGGACTTTACGGAGATGAAAAGCCAAAACAACGGCCGTTGCTCATTTGTTTGAGGAATATAAAGAAAAGATGGGAACAAAAAAATAAAATAAAAATAAAAATAAAACATGAAGATCGAAAAAGAGAGGAAGGCAAAAAAAGGGCTCTAAAAGTCTGAACGGTCTTGAAAAAGGTCCTAAGCGATCTGAAAATTCGGCATTAGAGTTCGCTAGCAACCTCTATACTTCAACCAAAGTTGTTTTTCTACCATCTTTGCTTCAACCTGATAGCGTGGCAAATAAAGGTTGTAGGGCTATAAATGCCAATCCGGAAGTAAAATCTCCTTCTAATTAACAGCGCAATGTAATGTTCGTTAGTCTCACTCGCCGATAATAATTTTCTTATTATAACAAGAAGACACGGCACCAGAGAAAAGAGAACTGCAATAAACTAAATACTTGATACCGTATTAGGCACAATATAGCCGTTATCGTGAGGGTGTGCCCTTAATAAACCCCAACACACACACAAATGATTGAGAAAAAAAAATGACTCAACAAATAAATGAAGGTGCTGGACACGTTTAGTGACCAAATACAGTCAATGACGACGATGATGATGAAGATGACGATGAAGGATCAAGCCTTATTTAAGCCTTATTAGCACATGGAACGTTCCTGGCCCTGCCCTCAGCCTTAGACGAAACTTTAATGAGCATTAGCGTTGATAGCAATTGTCCAGGGCTTAAGAGTGTTTCAGCATGGAAATCTCCCTCTGGCCGCAATTAAAGCGGATCTGAATCCTCCCTTCTTTAGGCTGATGTTCACATAGAGTGTAGGAGAGAAAGAGAGGGGAGAAAAGAAAATTATATACATTGAGAGAGAGAGAGAGAGAGAGTAAGAAATAGAAAGACAGAGAGAGAGAGAAAGATAGACAGAAGGAGAAGAGAAGGAGAAAGATAGCGAGGATTTACAGAAAGAGAGGTAAAAAAATGAAGACCGCGAACGACTGGAAGACACTTTTTTTTTGTGAACGTAACGTGAAAAGGGAGAGAAGAAATGTAGAAAAAGAATCATATTTCAACAGATTCAACTGGTAATTAGTGAAAGCTTTATTATCTCCAATGTGCGCAAAGAGCCGCCATTGCGACATGCTGATCCCCTGTTAATGCAACATTATTGCCTTCTCTCGGCGTTCTATGCGCTCGTTCTTTAGGTCTTTTTCACCCTCACCACTCCCAACCCCCTCCCTCAGCCAATCTTGTCCTTGTCCTCACCAAATTTCTTCCAAGAATTGATCATTCCATGCTACTCCTTCACCCAGTCGTTTCATCTCTGTTGGTTCCTTTAGTTACCATTTTTTGATCTTTTTCCTAATTATTGTTTACGTTTTTTTTTTTTTTTTCCCGCGGGGGCCCGAGGTTTATAACTAGGTTCTCTGCTCCCACCTCCAGGCGGTGTTTATCCCACCATTGGTGGGTGTCTCCCATGAAGTGCCATCCTCGACACTCCAGAGGAGACGTCTCTCCTGTCTCTCCTTGCTCCTGTCTTCCGGCCCGCTTTCTTTCCTTTCTTCTTCTTGATGTGTATACGTATCTTACCGTGTTTGACACAATATAGCCATAATCGTGCCGATGTGTCGTTAAAGCCCAACACAAACAAACAAAAAAACATGCTTTTTCTTCATCTGACACCACCGTAACAGTTTGTTATAGTATATTATCATTGTTATTTAATTTTTATTATGTGGTTGTATCGTGATATTTAGTGGCTTTACTTCTTAGATAAGGCCAGTGATATCTTATGACCAGTTTCAAAATGTTTCTCTCTGGGCTCTTTGCCTGTTTTCCTCCTCTCGTTTTCATCCTCTTCTCTATTCTTTGTTCTCTTCCCTCACTCACCTACTGTCGCTCTCTCTCGCTCTTTCTCCTATTTTTTTTTCTCTCACTCTATCCTCCTCACCCTCAAACATTCTTTCTTTCGTTATTCATCCTCTCGTTCGGCAACCCCGCCCCTAGCCCTTTTTATTTGTTCCACGGGATGTATTTCTAGCCATCTTTCGTTCCAAGTTTTGCTGAAATGGCAATATGGCGCCGCTCTTACCGGAAGTTTCGGGAATGTGTGATCTATGGATTATCTGTATGACTAACGGAACATTCAGGAAGAATCTCGGAGACTGAGGTATGTACTATACATGAAGGGTTGCAGGGAAAAACGCGACATTTATCCAAAATCGCCGTTTAGAGAAAACAAGGCAGTTTGTTTGTTCTCCAGTACTTGGTAATTTATCATTAAGAACTAGAACTTTCTGAAGACTTTCGGGAAGGATAAATCGCGTTTGTGAAAAAGAAATTTCTTACCATATAGTACTATCACCATTCACAGTACTGAGGGGTATAACTCAAAATTTTCAAAACAAAAAGGCCCTTGTCACGTTTTGCCCTGAAACCCTCCATATGCCCCGCTCCGTGTTGTCAGTCAGCTCTGTGTTGTAAGAAAAATACATTACATAAATATTATTGTTAGCGTCTGGCATTTGACAGTAGATGATACCTGAGTCAAGGGTGAAATCGTTTCCACGGTGAGTAACGTTATAAGTTATAAGGACTGAAAGGTTCGTAGTTAGGTAAGAAGTACATGAACACGTTGTAGTGCATGGCAATGGCAGAGTGGTGATGTTAAAGATAGTAACGATGATGGTAAGTAATGGAAATTGAATGTTATCAGCTTTAACAGGAATAGTGATAATGACATATTTATAGAGATTGATGCTAATTATTGCTTGATGAAACTCCAAATTCAAAGCCAGGCTAAAACTGAGTTTATTGTTGTTATTGTTTATTTTAATGGTATGGTGTTTTCCCCTTTAGAGGCTCCTTTATTTGTTACAATGAGCCACTGTCTGTTCTCATGACTTTTATTTGTTTGTTTTCCCCTTTTGTAAAATGTCCGGACTGATAGATCAGAGCAAAATCCTCGATATGCGACAATGAAAGCAGTTGATGATGGAGTAAATGTAGAGGAGGTGTGGAAAAGACAGCACTGACAATACTAGAAATGTAAAATAGTGAATGATATATGAGAAAAAGGAAAGAGGTTTATAATGCCCATCTATTCTTGGCGGATTCATATGGAAGAAATAGAGAATCGGATGTGCAGGCACTATACACCATCATTATGTTTTTTTTTTTTCTTATTATTATTCCGTTAGGGCTATACAGCTGAGGTTAGGTTAAGAGGGTTAAACGATAAGGTTATAGTTAGAGTCAGGGTTAAGGGTTAGAAGTAATACTACGCATCATGATAGTGCCTATATAAGCTGACATAAGAAAAAGACAGCTTTACATTAAAAATAAAAATGATACTGTTAAGCTCTAACGGGACTGTTGTAAAAAGGTCTCAGAGCAAGAAGTGTTAGAGTGGAAGTCACAATAATGAGTTAAAGCAGACAGCCATTTATATCCCTGAAAATACCAAACGTTAGTATGAGTATATCCGTAGTTTATAGTCGATGTTGGCATTTTTTCCTTGTTGTACTACTTAATGTCGATGTCAGGGTCAATGTTGCACTGCTAGTCCTCCAAAAATATCAGTTCTTTCTCAGATCTTCGGTAATTGCGCACCATCGCTTCACCTGCGCCAGACTCGCTACAAGTACTGAAGCAGTGCAAATACTCGCTGACTAGGAAGCCACCAATGTCTGCCCAAGTCCGGCGCTCTCGGCGTTGCCCTCCTAGTGAGTGATAAGACAAACAAACACCAACCACTCACTCACTATCTAAGGCACTAAGTCTTCAGAGATACGGATCACAAGTCCAATATCTCTGAAACTATGTTAAGTGCTTTCTTCTTGTTCTACATACTTATACCCTCTACATATACCATCTCCAAATTGGACACGGAAGCTCAGAAAGTAGCAACCTATCATTTCTGTCGTCAAATATTCTGATCGTCTATTATGAACTAAAGTTGATATATTTATTTTTTATACTGCTGTAGCAAAACAACGAAGTTATATATTATATTCCTTATGGAGTATGTATTCAGTAGCATAGACACGTCTACATCAGGGCTATGAGCCCTTTATGAATTCGAACGTCTTGAAGACGAAGGCAGTTAATTAAGTAATTAAGCAAAGAGGTAAAGACGTTCAGGTGACCTTGGAAGATCGAAAAGGTCGCCGAGTGCTTATCAGCAGAGATGCCACTCCCTCGTCTAACCACTGCTTGACAAACGGTAAGGACCCATGACTCAACAGGCGCCGCATTACGCAGTATGTTTTTTCTTATAAATTAGTGGTATATTGCCCTGAGAGCGATGGTGCTTCTCTTTGTTGTGCGTTTGTGGTAAGAATGAGATAACATGAGACACAAAGAATCTGAGTGCGTGGTCACAGAGATAATACATTTCACGGAAGCTACGTCTGGTCTTCAAGATAAGATACGATTCCCTTATCTATCAAGTTGTGCTGTTTGGGGGTGTGCAACAGTTCATATGACATTTTTGCCATATGGCATTGTTGACTAACAACTAAGTCGGAACGCCGAAGACATAACTGGCATTGTTATCAAAGGCTCCTATCCTAGGAACTGATAATGACTGATATTTAGGCCAGTTGTAAAGAGACCAGTTTTTTTTTTTAATTAATGAAGATCCTTGACAGTTAGTACGAGAGCCGGGAATTACAAGCTGTGATAGGTAGGTGGACACATTAATTTTCATGTCTGAATATTTGTCGTAATTTTCTCAAAAAGTCTTAATTCAGCCTTGAGTAAACAGAACACTGTTGGTGGTGACAACAAAATTGTAGGAACAGGCGGCCGGTGGAAGACAAAGAGCAAGAAATGCATTTTGATAGATTTTAGTCTTGCCACATGCTTAATAACAGCCAAGGAGGCGCAGATGTTATTATCAGATATAAAGACCAAGGCGTGGCGAGGTTTGATGGCCTATGGCGACGCATTAGCTGGCGGAATTCACACCTCTTTGTTTACCACTGGGCTGTGCGATAACATTAAATCTCTTTGTGTACAAAGAGTGTACAGTTATCGGTGAGAGGAGCCAAATTATCAGAGAGAGGATCTGTTAACTGACCGAGTTTATCACAGATATCACAGACTGTGTGACCTGTCCTCATCTGATCACTTGGTGACCTGACCTGACCTGCTCGCAGGGGGTCATACTCAAGTGGACATACTGACTCACAACTGCTGTCCGTGACAGGAACGTCGGCGCTGTTGCTTTCCTCACTAACTTCTGGTCTCTTTGTTATTGTGATAAGTAATGCCGCCGTTGTCTCTTCTGTACATGTATATACATGATAGCATCAGTCTGAGGATAGCGGGTTCATAGGCAACACTGGCCACGCTGACTAGTTTTTGATCACTGAAACGATGGCGCTCTTCTCTCTCTCTCTTTCTCTCTCTCTCTCTCTCTCCCTTTCTTTCTCTCTCGCTCTCTCTAGCTCTCCAGACTTCTAGTTTCTTTGTTGACATTGTTACTGACACTGTTGTTGCATGTATAATAAATAAGTAAATACGTGTGGTGTCCGGCCGAGACAAATTCTTAGGGGAGCCCATAACCTAAAGACATAACTGAATTTTGGTGTCTAAGGAGAGCAGGTTTGTGGACACAGATGATTACAATGACTGTCTGTGGCACTGAAATGCGCTGCTATCTGCCTTTACAGATCTCTAGTCTCTCTGTTGATGTTGTTGTCGTAACTATTGTGGCAACGGGTTGTGTGTATGTGTGCCTGCTTGAGAGCGTGCGCGGGCGTATGTGTGTATGTGTGTGTGCGTGTGTTTGGTGTATAATCACACTGAGAAGTCCAGAGTGCCTTTTTGCTGTTTTTTCTTCACAGACTTCTAGCCTCTTTGTTGATGTGGCTGTTGTTACCTCTAACATTATCATAAATATGTATGTATGTTGGCATCGCAGCAGAACAAGTTCATGGCAAAAATGACGTTTTTGGGTGTCTTTGGTGACTGAAACGGTGGCTACAGTAGTCTCTTTGTTGGTGTGGACGTTGTGGGAGAAACTGTATGTGTAATTGTGTGTGTATATGTATTTGTCTGTGATGTGTGTTTGTGTGTGTTGGTACAAAAGGAATGCAAGATCATAGACACGCCTGTGTCGACTTTTACTGAAGACTGAAATGACAGTCAACTGTTCTATTGCCTTTCTTCACGCCCATACTTTCCGTGTTCTTAGTCACCAACGCCGCTGTTGCCATTTGCATGTCTGTGTCGTTGTCTCACCACAAAACAGTCATAGAAAAATCTTTTCTTTTATTCGCACGTCCGTTGCCTTTCTTTATGGCTACGTTATTAATTCTGTGTATTGTTACTTTCTTTTTCTTTCTTTTGTGTGCGTGCACGCTTGCTCACTTTGTTGATAAAACTTTTTTTTTTTTAATTTAGTGTCTTTACTAAAGTCGGACGATGTGTCTTTTTGCAAGATTATATTTTTGTTGATGGTCTTGGCAAGCTTCTTATTGTTATAGCTGTAGTTAATATTTTGAGTATCGTTTGTGGTTTTGCTGTAATTACAGCTATGTACGCGACAATTAATTACTCTCCGTCAACAATATGAAATACAACTTCTGGCTTTGGTTTTCATAATCGTCACCGTTATTTCATTTTTTTTTTTGGGGGGGGGGAAGAGATTGCTTCCGTTGTTATTGCAGCCAAAGTTGTTATTCTATAGGTGTTGTTACTGATGCTGTTGCCATGGTCACTGAATTTGGTGCTGTCGTTCGCTTCTCCAGCAAGCTCTGTAATAGATCGTCACACCAATCAGAACTTATCTATTACAGATTCTGATGACATATTTATCTTTGGGACCCTGATCGTGGATTTATTAGAGTTTGTTTGTTTGTCTGTCTGTCTGTCTGTCTGTCTGTCTGTTTGTTTGTTTGTTTGTGTTGCTTTCCACAAGAACAACAAGGACATCTGATAAATGGCATAGCGAGAGCCTCTGACACGACCAGAAGAATGGATGTAATTAGCCAGTCACTAATTAAGACTGTGTTTTGAAGAAGCAAAAAAGTGAGGCCGAGCAGATCTATTTGTGGTGGCGGCAGCCTGTGGTCTGTGACCTGTCAGTCAATGCCTGTAATTACGCCACAACTACAGTGTGCTTGTATAGGTGTGTGAAAGCGCGTGTTTGTGTGTATGTGTGTTCTATCTATCTCTCTATCTCTATATCTCTCTATCTCTCTATCTATCTATCTATCTATCTATCTATCTATCTATCTATCTATCTATCTATCTATCT
>JBCAUA010091962.1:0-10478 GCA_038406235.1 Peronia verruculata
CAGCGAAGTTAGCTAACTTGCACTCAACTGAAATGGAATTACCCTGGTATAATTTATACTGCAAAGTGTATATCACATTGAAAACACATGTAATGCCCTTTGTTCTCACAAGATTTACAAACTTCAGAGGGTCATATGAATTCTGCTCAATACAATCAGTTTCTGAGTGATATGGAATCCTAGGGTCAAATATTCAAGTCAAGACCTATTATTATTATTTATACCTCACAGACTTGTTTTTGACTGTTCACCTGAAGGACTGGCATCATTTTATAAAATGAAATGGGACACAATAAAATCAGGTGCTGGTCAAACTGAGGTGACCCGAAAAATCATGTTTTTCAACAGGGAATGAATTTTTAACACAATTATTTTTAGCCACAGACTCTTCTACATCAATCTAAAAATACATTTCGAGGTTAAATTTGCTGAAATAAATTGAGTAACAAGTCCAACAATTATACTTTACTGGCATGGCCTAATCAGGATTAACAAAAGTGATTGGCCATTTTCTCACTAAATTCAGCTGCAGCAACAGGTCACCCCCATCATCTGTACTTGCCAATATCTCAACGTTTTGCTTCAGGTAGAGCAAATATTTATTTACACACAGAAAGGGAAATGAATAATCTTTACAGTGATACCAATATCTCCATATGCTCAAAATTTGAGAAGAACCTAATTTCATCACGTCACATCTCAAATTCACATCATAAATTACTTGTAAGGATTAAAATCATGGACGCTGTCTATTTCTGTTTTAAATGCAGTTGCCACAAACTCATAGCACGATTTATTGTTTCTGAAATATAATATTTCTGCAGATTTGTAATATTAAATTTCAGTATGAGTAAAAAACAGCATTTCCTATAATCCCACAACAAATTAATTTTGTGAACAGAAAGAAATCCTTAATCATACCATATCTCAAGTCCATATAAAGATACGTGTATAAGGGATGTCAATCTGTCTCCATGAAAAAGTAGGAAAAGTTCATGCCATACTCTTTAGCAGCACATAAAACTGAAGTATGTAAATGGTAAATAATTTGGCGCCAAGAGAGAAATTAGCGACAGCCAAAAAGTAGGAAATCCTATTAAAGTATTGTATAATAAGCAGCTTGCAAATGGACTAGCACAGATATTGCTCAAGATATAAGCAAGGCAAGGCAGTGGCTTTAAAAAGAATAAGGTTATGAAGATTCTTTTCCCTTTGCTAAATTCATTATGAAAAAACAAAAAGATAAACAAACACAGACAACTACCAAACAGCTGAGTACCTACTGCACAGAACACTGAGAAGGTAGAAAGTTCAGGAAAATACATTAGATTCAATTCCCAGCTCCGAAGGGAAATGAAAATAGAAAACAAATAATAGTACAGTGGCTTCCTTTTTTCATCCACTAAAAAACAATACCAGATCAAGAAGATTAGAGAGCCAATTGCTTCGAGTTGGTAGCTTGGTCTTCCACTGCATGGTCATTTTCACAAGATAATTCTTTCACCTCCTTTCCCTGAATTTTTTTGTTCAGAATGTCTCTCAACCGCTCCAGTGAAACTAGTCTGTTGTTGACGATGGTCCGCATCATGTCGTACTTTTGTTTTGTTTGTCTGACATCCTTGCTGACACCCTGGATATCCTGAGTGTTCTTTCTGTCCAAATCTCCAATTTTCTTTTCTAACTGGGCAATTTTGTACTTATCCACCCCATCTAACTCCTGAAGTTCCTTCTCTGCCTTCAAGACCTTGGCTGACAGCTCGTCAAACGCATCTGTTTTCTGGCTAACTAATTTCAATCGTTGACTTGTCTGATAGACTTCCCTTGAAACATTTTTCACTTCTTGACTTGTCTGGTTCAACATTTGTGTCCATCTCCGATTAACTTCTTGCACACTCACCTTTGTGTCCTCCAACTTATCATCTTGTTCAATGAGCTTGGCAGATAATTCATCAACTCGTTCATTTAGTTCATTCTGCTCAGAGCACATTCTACTGACTTTCTCCTCTAGCTCTTGATGTTTGGTTGATAATTCCTTCATTTCGTCAACAGCTTCTGACAGTTCCTCAAACTGCTTCTTCAATTTGTCCACCTCTGTCAAAATGTCATTTTTGTCATCACGACATCTGGCGGATAATTGTTCCATTTCTTCCTCTGATTTAGCTGATGTGCTGTGTATGATTTCTTTTGTGTCATTTAGTTTTTCTGCCAAACTATCAACTTGTGCCCTCAATTCATCCTGCTGGGCAACAAAATTCATCAGTTCATTTTCTGCTCTACGAGATCTCTCTGATATTTCTTCCACAGATTCTGACTGTTTGGAATGTAGTTCCTTAATTCTATCTTCAGTATCATCTTGTTTAGTTGAGAGATGTCCAACTTTCAACTCTATTTCACCAATTCTATCTCTGCCCTCCTGCAAAGATTCCAAAGATTTCTCGATAGCTTCAATACGAATGCTTAAATCTGAGACCAAATTTTCTTTGGCATTTACTTCATATGAAGGTTGAGATGAAATTGTTGGCTCTGAAGATGAATTCTGGAGTTTCATTTTGATTTGTTGAAACTTTTCAGATAATTCGGCACTTGTTTGAGATAACACAAGTGCAGCGCTGTCCATCATCTGACTCAGATCTTGAAAGGGTGCACAGTTTTCTGAGAGACCATTCATCCATATTTCCTCTGAGCTCTTTATTTCCTCCACAAAGTTGTCCACAATCTCATGCAGGGATGCTCTTTGCTGAGCAAGATATTCACACCTGTGAGCGAGAAGTCTTTTCTGCTGGTACTTTAGATCCGTCATCTGGAAGAGAGAAGAAAATTTTTAATTCAGATTCTATAACCAGAGGATTTGATTTATCAGATACCAACAGTTTCATCATTTCAATGCAGATGAATATACTGATACTATTCAAAAGATGAGTTGATTATTGTTGCGTGGTAGCAAAATAAGAGTGTTACAGCACTGTACATACTTGATGACAAATAACAGAGTCAGTGATTTCTAAGCTATATCAAGTGACATAATTTCCATAAATGGAGATGATTTATAAATTTATTAAAAGGCCTACACAATAATTCTGTTCTGATCAAGAAGAGAAATATTTCTCAGGTCATTGCATTTATCTACCTGCATAATGATAAATCATTCCCAATTTCTTTTCCCATTAAATGTTTGAAATGGTGACATGCTGTACATAGAACCAAAAAAAAAAAAACAGAAGGCCTCTGAAGTAGATAAATGACTTTTTGACCTGTGTCCATATTCTAGTTAAGAATACATATATCAGTTTAAGAGTCCTATAAATGTACTGGTGTTAAATAAACATGGCTTACACTGGAACCATGTACTTTCCATTCAGTTAAAAGTACATGTATGTAGCCTGTGACACCAACTCAAAGTCAGCACCCATGGTGCTCCGTCAGTTCTTTACAGTAACATAAACTTCTCCTTCAGATAAATGTTACACCAAATTCAGCAATTTTGTCTGAAACCATCTATACCAAAGGATCACTGGCATTTGTCATTCAGCAATCTTCTCTTTGTAAGATAGAAAAATGTGCATGCTTGATCATACATATAATAGAAATATTTTTCTTTTGTGCTTCACAATAGTGTTCAAACATTCATCTTTGATCTCCAATCAAAACAATGTTTCACATTTACTTAAGCAAGGCCCTATTTATATAAACAAAATTTCTTTGCATTGAAAAAGATGCTGTGCTTGGTCCTTGTTTACTAATATGTTGACAAATTCACAACGTTTTCCTCATGCCTCTTCCACGCCTACTCATGTGGTAAGACGGCCTTGCCTTTATCATGGTTAGTCTGTCCAGGTTTCAGGTATCGCCTACTGCTAGTGATAAAGTAATAAAGCTGATGTAACGTGCTATTTATAGGTATTCTCTGATCAAACTCAAACACAGCTTTATCACACACCAACCTGGAATGCAAGATGGTAAACCTGACCAAAAATTATGGTAACACAATCCTTCGTGGGTGACTTGTTATCAAATGGGACTCATGGTGTGCAACACGAATACTGAAAGCACCATATACTACAAGCTTTTTTCTCCTTCCAAGAAACCAGAATAGCAGTTGCCAAGATGGCCTTCAAGTTATAATCATTAGACCTTTAAGAATATTGGGAATTACTACTAAGTAAAAAGAAAATTTTTCATTTTTTATTTTCATCATACTTATTTCCTGATCTGATCATTATAAGAGAAAGGAAAGTATTTTATTGAAAGTGAAACCATCCTATTTTGTGCTAAAACTGCATGGCTGGAAAATGGATATGCATCTTAGACTGGAGCATCCTTGAGCACTACAGATAAGATATGTAGATAATAAGCATTTAGAAAATTAAGAACATGGGAACTATCTTAGTATGGATTTTGTCGAATCTGTCTTTTTGGGTTTGAGTGAAAGTTCAAAAAGAGAAAGATGTTTGACAAAAAGTGCTTAATGGTAATACATTTTGTAGTTACAACATTGGGGAAAAACCTGGCACACACAATCGGATATTCCCGTTAGACCTTGACGAAGACTTTGTATACATTGATGAGAATAATTTGAAGGAATGACTGATGACAATTTTTTAGGCCCACAACAGCCATTTGTTGTGATGAAAAATTGAGGAAAATGTCAACATTAAAAAGAGAGAAATTATTCTCGTTGATTTCTTTTATTCTATTTCTCCTCTTAGTTTCACTAGGTGACTATGGTACTTCATGCTCAGGGTCCATTAAAGATCATTTAATGCATGAACATATTCGGATTGAAACCAATTTCAACATATCTTTCCCCCCGTCTGCATAACTGAGAGTAAAAATGATGTCCACATACCCGTTCTTCACTCAGTTTGTATAATCTTTAATGCATAGAGATTGCCGGAATGTCAGTGCAAGGGACATAACTCAGCTAAATGTTTTTACTTGTTACATTTCCTGGGTTGTCTCTCTTAGACTGTTGTTCACCTGCGCCAGTTTCCAATTTTCTAAATTATAAATTTAATTATGTTTGATTCAAAGACTGAGTGTTGCCGTAAATAACCCGCTAATATCAATTTTAATATTCAAATGTTTAAAATATAATGCCAAGCATGTAGAATAATTAATTTATTTGCGAACTATGTCCAGGGTTCCAGGCATATAAAAAAAGCCATGGCGTTCATTTTCTCGGACAACATCGTCTGAGTTTATGTTTTCATGACACGACACTATACATAAGAGAGAAAAAAACTCCATGACGTATATCATTATCAAGCTTTTAAAGAAACAAACAAGGAAATCAATAGAAGTAGCGTACATTTAGTGGTCAGGTAGACATCTCTTGAGCCAAACAAACGAACATGAGTGTAAACAATATAAACAGACCGGAGGAATGGAGTGGTAGATTATTCAGACAGACAGAGGATTAAAAGATTGACAGATGGACGGATGAACTAATAAATAAATAGGCTAGATAGCCAAAGAGCGAGCAGCTAAACAGACGAGTCAGACAGACAGATAGATAGACAGACAGACAGACAGACAGATAGAGAGAGATAGAGAGAGAGAGATAGATAGAGAGAGATAGATAGAGATAGATAGATAGAGAGATAGATAGAGAGATAGATAGAGAGATAGATAGGGCTCATTTATTCTCCTCTTCCCTTCCCCCGCCTCCTCAGATGTTTTTTTTTTTTTTTTCTTAAGCCTTTCAATCCTAAGAGAAAGGATTATCTCGACTTTTGGAAGTTGTCAATTTTTGCTGAGAAATTTTGTGGGTAGAAATTTGGAATTTGGAAATTTAGCCCCCACAGGGGCACTCAGGCCTACTCTTTTATCGATTTTCAACTGCCAAGGGTTCTTTACCGTGTGTAACGTACACACGGGACCTCCGAAATATATTGGCCCTTATCCGAGAAGGCTAGACGTCGGGCTTCCCTACCCACAGGAAGCCAGGGGACCGTTGAGTCATTGAAAAAATGCGGGTTTTCGATCTTCGTGTCCTGTCATCGCCCGATGCAGAACCCTTGAGTCGATCCCGACCGCTCCATAAGCAGACGTCATACCGATTGAGCCACTGCGTCCCCTTGCCTCAGATCTTCTTTTCGCTTTCACCATTTTATATTCACATCTCATGCAAAATATTCCCCCTTCTCCGTAACACAGATGAGAGTCTGCCAACTATCATGAATCGTTATCTGGGAGTCGCCTCCAGCTTTTGGTAGACACCAGTAGTTATCTCACTTATCAAGCCTCCCTCCTCTTGTCACACAGCTCGCTCTGTGATTAACTGTGTGACTTGCCTGTGTAGTATAAGTCTGGGCAACGTAACAACCACCACGAGTCGGTGAAACAGTCAGTTCTATCTTTCATCTACCGATAGGCGAATAGCCTAGGGAAGTCCGTCCAATCTGCACAGGGAAGAGCGACAGCTGCTATACAGTACAATGACATACTTACGACCTGCGTAACGAACTAAATCGTGACAAAATATCTGGTATTTATATCTTCTGAAGACACATCGCCCTTGAATACATGTTGTGTCAACTGACTTTATTTTAGTTTACTTTAATTATTAAATATGTTTATCAATATCATTTTATCTCTTTTTTTAATTGGATATGTTAGTTTAATAGGTGCCTACTTGGTTGTTTGGTTGATTGGTGAGTGAGTGAATAAGTTAGTGAGTGAGTTAATTATTTAGGTATTTAGCTAGTTAGCCAGGTAATTAGTTAGTTAATGATTACTTAATTAGTCAGTCAACAAGTCAGTCAGTCAGTTAGTTAGTTAGTTAGTTAGTTAGTTAGTTAGTTAGTTCTAGTCAGTCAATTAGTTAATTGATTAGTCAGCCAGTCAGTCAGTTAGTTAGTTAGTTAGTTAGTTAGTAAATAAGTAAGTAAGTAAGTAAGTAAGTAAGTAAGTAAGTTAGTTAGTTAGTTAGGTAGTTAGTTAGTTAGTTAGTTAGTTAGTTAGTTAGTTAGTTAGCACTAATCAGTCAATTAGTTCATTAGTTAGTTATGACCTCAACTTTGTTAAGTAGTTACAATAGCTCACAGTCCAGTTTCAGGTTCAACCTTAGGCCATTATGTATTGCCTCATAAACACTGTAATAGTCTTAACAATGTACCACCGACACTTACCAATGCCAGCGTTCATCGTGTATTTCTTCAACCGAACATTTCGTCAGATACTTTTCTCTCCTAATTGCAGCTGTTACGAGCTCAGTCTAATTTTGTGGTCAACATTAACTCTTTCGGGTCCATTCTGGCTAAAAGTGCTCAATCTTGAATTAGAACGAATGATTAAACTGCAGACCTTATCCTTTTGCTATGCATATGACATCAGAAGCCAAAAATTATTAAAACTCTGACTGAGATGATAGGATTAAATGTCATTTTTATTTTTCAAAAGCTACTTAGATAACCAGACAAACAGATATTGTTTTAGTATGTTTGAAGTCAGGAAACCTGCTTTTAAATAAAATTTGAAAAATGATATTAAAAAAAAAATTTTTTTTAAATCGAAGACTTTGTTTGATGTACACCTACACAACGTATCAGGCATTTGAATCAAACACGCGAGGTAAACGAAATCGACAAATCTAACATCAAAGAGAAACACACAGGGTGTCAGTAAATTTATTCTATAGTTATTTGTGGGGGTCTACCCTATTAAAAGTTCAAGTTATGAAAATGTGGTCATTATGTCAATGCAAACACAAAGACAGTCTTTAGTTCGTCCAGGTAAATCTGCCCAGAGACTGTAGTTCCTTCCAAGAATCCTATTTCATAGAATAGTTTTTAGTGTGCCTATTTCAGAGTTGTTTCTAGCCTAACTGTATAGTAACATTACGGACGCCTGTATAAATAAATATTGATATCGTGGATGTTTGGAAACATTCTGAACACTATTTGATCGATCTCTCATGAGAACCATCATATTACAATCATGAGTGCAGAATTTATCCTTGAAATGTTGATATGCTAGATCTAACATCTCCGCCTCCAATTCACAAAACTTTGGGATTCGCTGATTTGATCTATGGATTCCTGACCAAGACCAGATGTGACCATAGCTTTCTGGTGACACTAACTAGCTGGCTGGGCAATGGTCATTGTGAATGGTACTGAGCTAGTAATGGGATGTGTGTGTGGGGGGGGGGGAGGTATTCTAGGATGGGAGGGGGAGTGGAGTGGTATTTGGGTGATGAGGGTGGGTGAAGACTATTATGGTGAGCAGTCGGTAGGTGGCTGTTTGGTGAAACCATACTAACTGCATGGGTGTCGTTGGCTGAAATCGCAATGGTAGGAAGAATCGGAACGAATTTGGAAGGTTATTATTTTACTGGTAGTAGATAATATAATAGTAGTATTGTTGGGGGACGCAGTGGCTCAATGGGTATGGAGTCTGCTTATGGAGCTGCCGGGATCGACTCAAGGGTTCTGCATCGGGAGATGACAGGACACGAAGATCGAAAACCCGCATTTTTTTCAGTAACTCAACGGTCCCTGGCTTCCTGTGGGTAGGGAAGCCCGACGTCTAGCCTTCTCAGATAAGGGCTAATATATTTTGGAGGTCCCGTGTGTATGTTACACACGTTAAAGAACCCTTGGCAGTTGAAAAATCGATAAAAGAGTAGGCCTGAGTGCCGCTGTGGGGGCAGAATTTCCAAATTCCAAATTTCTACCCACAAAAATTCTCAGCAAAAATTTGCAACTTCTAAAAGCCGAGATAATCCTGTCTCTTAGGATTGAAAGGCTTAAGAAAAACAAATATAATAGTAGTAGTTGGCCTAATAGCAATGGTAATAGTACTGGGAATAATAATAGTAGAAGAAGCACATACATATTGCAGTAGTTGTAGAAGCAGCTGTAGAAGTAGATGTGGTAGTGGTAGTTGCAATCGTAGTCTCGATCGTGGTAGCTGCAGTTAGTCTTAATATATCAGTGCTAGTGATAGTTCGGCCTTTACTTGGGAAATTTCAGGTATTTACAAATAACATTTTGTGTTGGTTTTTAAAGCAAGTAGTAATCTTACAGCGTTAATTCATTCATATAATAAATAAATGAATAAGATAGATAAAATAAAGAAATGAATACATAAATAAACAAAGAAATAAATAAACCAAAGACAACAGATGCACCCTATGCTAGCATAGCTGTATGTACCCGGAAAGAAATTCTAGAGTAAATAGCACGATTACCATATCCCCATAGAAGAATCAGGTAGAGTAGGACGAGATAGTATGAAATATCTTAGCCTACTGAAAACTACATTGAAACTGGACGCGAATGGGTTTTATGATAAACATAACTATGCCAAGACAGCTCTTCCGATTTTACACATACAAACATTCGTAGAAAACGGACGAAAAGAAGCATTGATATATTTTAGGAAATGGTTCTCTTTTTGTTTGTGTGTGTGTGTGTGTGTGTGTGTGTGAGTGTGTGTGTGTTTTTTTTCTTTTGGCCCCCCCCCCCCCCTGCCTTGGGGTCCCTGAAACAACTAAAACAATGTGATACAACCAAAATCTTAGTACTCATACTGAGGCATATGCAAGATGAAATAGGAAAACTTTGACAATTCACGTATATTAGTTGCACTGAAATCAATGTCATATTTATTTACGATTCTCTATACAAAGACTCGATATGTCTTGAAATCTCTCCTAGAATGCGTGAAATTCAAAACAATGTCTCCCTTTCGTGCAGGTTCAGAGGGTTACAAAGCTATCCTATGCGTGGGCATCAAGGCGATATAGTACGTGGATTAGTTAAAACTAGAGGAGAGAAAGAAAAAAAAAGGGGGGGGGGGCTTTGGTTGGGACAAGGGTAGATTTCGTGATAAGGGCTCGATGTCGAGGCTGGTATAAAAACCTCGTCATAACATTGCAGGTTTTGGCCTGGGGATATCTGAAACGTCACAGTGACGTCACAATCCAGGGCCTTCCCCCATGCTGAGCAATTTTGGGGGTTTTGAATGCTCGCCTAGGTCATCTTGACCGGTGGGCCCCAGCACGCGCCAGCTGGCCAGGGGGTCAACGTGAATGGTCACCATGTAGGTTCGTCTGACCGTTCGTTAACTATTGTACTGACTGGCGCCAGCTTTCCGGGTCTTTAGCCACATTCGTTATCTTGATAGAGCAGATAATTATTGGCTGATGGATCGTGATTCAGCTGTTATCCACTGATAATATCATCCATGGTTTTGTGTATAATCTCCATCCTGGTTTGCTTGGTTGTTCACATCTGTAATACTTTCATGCTACCCGGACAAAAACCAAATAAAAGTCGCTGTGGATGTTTTCATGAATTCAAACATAGTTTAGTCAGATTTCTGTTAGCTTTTCCGCCCTGATTAAAAAGGGAGTATCTCAGCTGATGTTCTGCTGTCATGGCGGGTTGTTTTTCTTTAAGCCTTTCAATCCTAAGAGACAGGATTATCTCGGCTTGTAGAAGTTGCCAATTTTTGTTGAGAAATTTTGTGGG
>JBCAUA010091973.1:0-10478 GCA_038406235.1 Peronia verruculata
TAGATAGATAGATAGATAGATAGATAGATAGATAGATAGATAGATAGATAGATAGATAGATAGAGAGAGAGATAGAGAGAGAGAGATAGAGAGAGAGATAGAGATATAAATAGATAGATAGATTCACAACCGTGAAACCTCCCTCACTTTCAAAAGTAGGGCACAGCGGGCGACCACTCTCGAGATATCCGGGCCGCTAGGGGAAGTAATAAGGCAATCTACTGAATAATGTGTGAAGAAGCGATCGTGTCACAGTTGCGCTTCAGTTGCGGCCATCGATTTCGCATTGAGCAGTAATTACGCTGGAAGGACATAAACAGCCGCGATATGCTCAGAGGACGACAGAAAGAGATAAAGGAGACAGAAGAAATGGAAGGGAATGTTGCTTCTTCCTCTTCTTTTTTCTCCCCCTTCTCTTCCTTTTTATCTATTTATTTTTTGCTGTTTATTTGTTTCCTCCAAATCCAATAATGACAAAAAAAATATACTACTTATCTGTGGAGAAAACTGGCAAGCAGTTAAACCTACTTACACACAACGCCTTTTTGATTACGATTTAATTATTTCTCCACCTACTGAAACAGTACTCTCCGATACAGTTAAGAGAGAAAATTTAATTGAATGTGTCACTTTAACATTAAAACAAAACAACAACAACAACAACAACAACAACAAAAGTTGTGTTTTTCCATATGCGACAAAAAGACAAACTCAAGACTTAATAAATCTTGATTTTCTCGAAAATACAAGTTTACACAGGAAAGGCGTTTGCTTAAAATACGTTATGATATTGTCAGATGTGGACAAAAAAATGAGAGTTGAAAAACCCAGGAAAGAAGGAAGAGGAGATTTTGTTTCCTTTTATTTTTGTTTAAATCATTATGATTTCCATTGAAAACGCAATAATATGGCCATAAAATTCAACCGGCTGCATCTATATAGGCCATTGGGATAAGAGATTAAAAAAAAAAAAAAATCATTCTGCTAATAACGTCAAGGGCGGAAAAATGAAATGGCGTCATAAATAAGGTTTATGGCTAAAAGGTTAGGCCTGGAGATTTATGAATCAACATATATACAGAACAAACAAAGAAACTGCCGGAGAGGAAAGACAGAGGAAACAGGAAGAATGTTGTATGCATCATGATGCGGTGGGGAATGGTGACAGCGGTGACAAATACTCCAGCACCGTGTAAGTTATCTCAGTATATTACCGATTTGATTACTTACAGGGAAGCCACTGTACTGTTTTAGACTATGCTCTGGATGTGTCTGTCTCAGTACATTACTGAGGCAATGTGACATACAGGGAAGCCACTGTACTGTTTTAGACTGTGCTCTGGATGTATCTGTCTCAGTACATTACTGAGGCAATGTGACATACAGGGAAGCCACTGTGCTGTTTTAGACTGTGCTCTGGATGTATCTGTCTCAGTACATTACTGAGGCAATGTGACATACAGGGAAGCCACTGTACTGTTTTAGACTGTGCTCTGGGGTGTCTATCTCAGCAAATCATCAAGATGATGACATACAGGAAAGCCACCGTAGCGTTTTAGACTGTGCTCTGGGGTGTCTATCTCAGCAAATCATCAAGATGATGACATACAGGGAAGCCACCGTACTATTTTAGACTGTGCGCTGGGGTGTCTGTCTCAGTAAATTACCGAGTTGATGACATACAGGAAAGCCACCGTACAATTTTACACTGTGGCCTGAGTATGTCTGTCTGTAGCAAACACCTGTGATCATGTGGATAAAAGGATGGGAGCCCGCAGATGTGGCTGTTATGATAGAGAAATAACCGAATGACAGTTGGATTGGATAACCAGGTATTCTAGATGAGCACTAGTTGACATAAGTCTCTAAGGTTCTTTTGGATGCAGTCCACACTTGTGAGTGTTAAACTTCTTAACTTAAATTTTCTTAGCCACATCCGTGACCATCTGGAAAAAAAGAGGCAATGATCTTATGATGTCTTTATCATGAAGTGGAATTACTGAAAGGTCGATTAATAATATTTTACTGTGCATGACTGCAATGACAAAGAATATTATTTTCAGCAGAGTCCACACTAATTGTATGTGCCAACTTCTCAAATCCACCTCACAACATCTGTGACCACTGGAACTTAAGGGAACGAAGGCCTGTTGATGTGGGTACCACCAAAGAGAAATAACTGAAAACTAACTCTACAACACATTTTCTTAAGTAAGCACTTCCACATACGAGATCTAGCGTACTGTTTCGAGTATTTCTACTCATATGTATGTGTAATTTTCTTAAATCCTTTAGATACACTTTTGACCACCTGATGCTGATATTTCTAGCTGTGCCATAACCTAGAGCCTTATGACACATTAGCCTATCTGACTGCAATGGACTGCCCTATTCTGAATGACTGTCCTATTCTGAATGCAGAAAATCCAATTTTACTGGACAGTCTTTCAATGTTTTACTTCGTAATTAACCATTCGGATATGTAGGAAGTTATAACATCACTATTTTTAAAGCTACAGACATGGGACCAGAACAAAAGATGCGTTCCCACACTGGTAGTTCGTATTTGACGAAAACTTAATTTGACCAAGTTATGCATGTGCGATATTCTGTCAGAAGAGTGTAGAGAGCGTTTTCTGGTACTATCTCGAAGTGTTCGACACCCTGTGTGTGTTAAAATTCGGAAATCCTCTTGAGGACACCTGTGACCACCTAGACAAAAGGGAATGAAGGACCTGTCGATAAAGGCCAGGCGTTGTGGACACCAGGCTGATACCCCTTGATCTATTCAAATCGAGGGTTGGCGAGTGCCGGGGGAAGGAGGAGTCCATCTCAGTAATAAATAAGCTTAAGTGGTGCTTCCAACTACGTGTCTGCGCCCGCCACCCCGGATCTCACAACTCCGTTAGAATTAGGTTAAACTGCAGAGTGGAGCCTACCAGGACAGGAGGGGATGTCCCTCGGTCTGGCCTCAAGTGCTTCCAATCGCTCGTGGTGGCTTCCAGTAGAATTAGTTGTCAGTACTACAAAGTGTTTGAAAAAAAAAAAAAGAGATATCTCTCATTCTCTCTCTCACTCTCTCTTTCTCTCTCACTCACTCACTCACTCACTCACTCACTCACTCACTCACTCACTCACTCATTGATCTAAACACCCACGCATGCACACATATACACACAAAAATACAGACAGACAGACACACAAATTCACGTTTAAAATGTAGCTGTTTAAGAGTGGGAGGAGAGCCAGGCGGGAAGAAGAGGACAGATAAGAGTCTGGGTTTAATAAAAAGAAAAGAAAAAATACACGGCCAAACCAGACAAATTAACTCTCCTACCCTGTAATATCCTCCCGTTCAATAACATTTGGGTTCGACAAAATTACTATAGTACTGTGCTGGGCGCCTACCTTTCCTCCTCTGAAAGACCTCGTAGTATCTGGGTTGAGAGAGCTACCACACTACCCTAATCAACTTTCCCACTCAGTATGGCCTACTGATAGTATTAACGAACATCCTCCTAATCCTGATGTATCATTTTGTTTTTGACCTATTTCCATGAAACAAAACCCTCATATCTTAGATGATTGTAAAATGAAATGAGGTAAAAATAAAATGAGACAAACAAAAAAGGCAAAACTGAAAAAAAAAAAAAATGCAACAGAAATAAAATAAAAATAAAAAGAAATAAAATACAAGAAAAGAAAAGAAAAGAACATAGAAAGCAAACGTGGGGCAAGACAAACAAGACAGGAAGGTTTCGTTAGTGACGGGCTGTAGTTGTGTTTTTGTCTACATGAGCGAGCACACATGCAATTGACATGCAAGAGAACAACATCAGTCGATAGTTCATCTGGATCAGTTGTAGACGATCAGTAAATACAGAGACAAGTCCGAGTCCGACAGGCTCATTGACTTCTAGGAAACCAAGCTTGAAAACCTGCCGTTCTTATCAGCGTCAACATCTGCATAACCTCCGGTTGTATTCAAAGCGTGACATTCATATTTTATCTCCCCTTTCTCTCTCTCTCTTCCCCTTTTTCTCTCTCCCTCTCCCCCCCCCCCCCCCCCCCCCCTTTTCCATACACCCAGAAGGAGAAATACTCAGAAACAAAAAGAAGAACGATGAAAGAAAACAGTACGCCAACATCACCAGCAACAGCATTATCCAGCAACAACAACACTTAGACGATGGCTAGCGTTTTCACATGTTCGATTAAATGAAATTTGAAATATGTAATAAATGGTATTTTCCGTTCTAGCAACTTCCTTTTAATCAGAAGTCTTTATTGTGTATCACCTGGGATGAGGGAATTTCTTCAGTTGTAAGAAAGGTGGACAACAATTTAACTTCTATTTTCACATTCACAATTAATGATGGGCTGGGGTCACTAGTAGTTATTGTCCATTTCTTGTTGCATCGGGTCAGCTCATGCGAATGTCTCATTTCATGACAAGCAAACAAGTATAACTTTATCCATAAATAGGAAAGATGTATAGATACAAAGAAGTCATAATGTCTGTACTTATAGCCAAACTCATTAAAGCACAGCTCCGGTTTTCTTTCAGGAGGACCAAAAGTCGGTTTTTCGGAGAGATAGTTGTCTGGAACGGGTCAATCCCCGAGTGAGTACGTGTCCAGGCGATGGTCTGAGGGGCCCTGTGAGCAGATGGCACTGATAATGTCCCCAAATATCCCCTGCATCTCGGACAGTGGAATCCCCGGAGGGATAGGTGGTGGACAGACTCGGGAGTGAGGAACTGTGAACGGGGAAGGCAGGACTGTTCGGGTAACAGGGGACAGTGAATACAACAGAGTAACCCGAGTACTGAGTGCAAGAAAGAAAGATAGCGGTTTTACTACCAAGACGTCATAGTGCTGACTAAGAGACATGACGAATAGTGTTTGGCGGAGGATAGAGCGTTATGTTGCCTTTACACCTTTCAACCTCCTGCGGGTGGTTATCTAAGCGGAACAGAAGAGGACGAGATAAAACGAAACGAAATGAAACGAAACAAACCGAACGAGTGCTACGAGAGAGAATAAGGAAGACAGAATTAAAAAAAAAAAAAATAACTACAGATAATTAAAGAAATCAAAAATGGACATATGAACGAAAAAAAAAAAAAAAAGCAGTGTGCAATGTGAAATAAGTGCGCAATGCTGGATTCGTGGTATTCTCATCGTATTTCAGGCCTCAGCAAAGGTGGGTCTGCCCACTCAATTTGAGTGGACACCTCGTGGCAAAACTGAGGTGCCCTTTCTCTGACGCTAAGTGGTAGGAAAACTCTTTCAGGTGGACGAGACAGGTGACGGTCTTCATAGGAAGAGCGGGTTCTTTCATCAGATGTTTCGGCCTTTAACTTCTTGACATCTTCTAGAACCCTGGCCACATCGGGGACATGACTCCCGATGTCCGTCACCCACCCTTTCACCGAAATTTGTATTTCACTAATCTTTCACCCACATTTGTATTTCACTGATGGGACTCTTTCACTGAGGATACATTTTTTCCCCACTGATAGTGGAGTTTTCAACTTTTCACTGTTCGTCATCTACCACAGACGGAGTCAAATGTTATAGAGACACGTTATGGATGAAGATCGTTCTTCAAAACTCATAATTCATGCAGAGCTTTATTGCACATGAAAGAGCTTACTATGAATAGAGCAAAGCCACTATCATCTCACATGACTGCACAAAGCCGGGTCGTCACGATCTTTCAAAATAACTAACGTTTGGCTTCTCGATTCTATCGTATCTGCCGTTTCTTTGTTGTATTCCATGCTTTATCAGAGCTCTGGTCTGAGATCTCTTTCTCTCTGTTCCAACGTGCTCTTTTCAACTTAAAAAAAAAAAAAAAATCTCATGGAAAATCTGCTTCTACGCGTTATATATATATAATGTTAAGCTTGAGCTCCGCCCAAAGGCTGCACCATGCAGTAGACAAGCAAGTCTGACATGAGGATTACAAGAGGGAGTTAGATGACACTATTTTTATGCCAGTTAAAAGACAGCAATCCAGTTAATAAACCGCTATCTTGTCTTGTTCAGTTACAGCATACGAAAGTCTTATTTGTCTATGAACCAGGAAGATGACGACATGCATGACAACAACAAACATCTACACTAATACCAACATAACATCGATAGCACCAAACAATAACAAATCAATAGCACAGTGCTGAGAAATGACTCGAATAACAAAGAGCATTGAAGTAACAACAGTCACCATCACGAGGATAACTGCAAATACAAAAGCAACAAACATTAATAATACAACCCTTATATTACTATTACAATGTTGGTAATGTCTCACATTCAGAACCGCCACCACTCACACAAATTGAACTCATTCAGGCCGGTTGGTTGCTCATGGCGGGGAACAATTTCAGCGTCAATCCTTCAATGCACTATGTCTTGTAAATTCGGCTTCATTACTAGAGTCTGCCTGCTCAGTCTGAGGGGATAACAAATTGCCATTTGTAGTGTGAACGTTCTTCTGATAGGAAATCACTTTGTGATTCTAACAGTCACAGCCAAATTGTGGAAAATGGATTTTCAAGCATGGCTTCATTAGGAGTTCTGTCTAAAAACGGGATGACTCAGATAAGTACAGCGACTGAAGGAAGACCGAAACCCAGCACATTCGGCAACGACGTCGACAACGACAATAACATCAACAACAACGACAGCAATCAACAACTCTACTTATTAACCTAGATGGACATTCAAAACGATGACCAAGTCTCGGATTCAGTTCAAGCCTTCCTTTCAAACTCACTCACAGAAATTCCAGCTATTACCGCTCTAAATAGACCGAGAGACGAGAAAAGCCCCCGCACAATAGAACTTGAGTGTTAATCAAAGGATGTGGAACGACAGTTGTTTCGTCCGATCGAAAACTAATTTACCGAATGAGAAAAAGAGAGAAAATTGTCTCGTCTGGGAAGACACAGGACAGTAACGGTATCCCTCTCCTTCCATTTCATTCCTGTATCGTTCACAATTACTGAGCCTCTGCCCGTCTTTCTCTCTCTCTCTCTGATGGATCCATCCATCCATGCATCCATCCATCCATCCATCCATCCATCCGTCCGTCCGTCCATCCGTCAGCCCGCCCGTTTGTCCGTCCATTCATCCACCCATCCATTCGTCCGTTCGTCAGCCCGCCCGTCCATGCATCCATCCATCCATCCATCCATCCATCCATCCATCCATCCATGCATCCATCCATCCATCCATCCGCCATCCACCTTTGCCTTTTATGTAGAGCTCACCTGACCAGCACGATTCCCCAAATTTAGGGTGGGTCTCCCTTGTACATACACATAATTATACTCGACACTCCAGCTCATCATCAGGGCAGTGAAAGACTGGAGATCACCATTGCACAGGATGGTGAAAGAAATGAAAAGAGGGATGGTGGGCTGGGGAAAAGGGAAGGAAGAGGTATCGGAGAGGGAAAGAAAGCAAGAAGGAAGGAATATCTCAGAGTAAAGAAATTGAGAGAGGATGGAGAGAAGGTAGAAGAGAAGAAGACATGCATTAGGGAAGGGAGAGAAGAAGAATGCATGGAAGAAGATGGTTGAACAGACAGGAGGGTATGGATTATTAGATCGACAACTGACCAGAGAAATGTCTGGACTGTCATGATAAATCTAGATGCTCGTTGATGACAATCTTATACATTTTGCGAATCGGGCTGTCGAGTATCAGAAACCTTCCAGGTAATGATCCTGGACGAGATCATTCATATTTAGGCCATACGTTTAGTGTTAGGCAAATCTATTCGACTTGTGGCTGAATGCTACAATGAAAACGGGCATCTCAATGACGAAATGCAAGTCAAAAAGTAAATTATTATAATTATTATTATTGCTTTTTTACAGAAACATTGATTTTGCGCTGTAAACAAAATACATCAGTTTGCCACAGGTCACAGCAGCTTTACAGAAGCGACAGAAACAACATAAAACATAGACATGATCATTGCCACTATAACCTTCCTCACCAGCCAGAGTGACCACACACATCTACATCCAAAACTCACCAATGGCACCAGCTACAGACAAATGTGATCACCACAACAAATAAGTGTAACAAAAACAACAACAAACAACGATAACAATAACGACTATGGTAACAAAGACTATAATAACAATTATAACATAAACAACAACGATAGTAACAGCCGTGACAACAAGAACGAAAACTAGTAGAGAAACAATAATGAGAACAACAACAACAACAACAACAACAAAGCACCACAAAACCACCTCCCCAAAAAAGCTGGACTAATGTAAAAATCCCCAGTAAAAGACTCAGGGATTACCCCGTCCAGGACAAACATAAATACAGCTAATGATTACTTCCGCTCGGGGAAAGAGAAACCCGCGAATAGAACTGGACGTGCCTTGTATCTCCTGGGGCTGGATTTCCAGGGAGTCTCGCACTGGGTACGTGAGAAGGGAAAAAAACAGAACTGTAAAGCCAAAAAGACCTGATAAAAGCTACTAAAGATCCTGGTGAGAAAGGTCCAGGGGCAGGGGTAGAAATACTCGGCAGAGGTCGAGACTCATATAAAGAAGACACGATTAGAATTGGCACCAAATAAAAAAGCAGAAGTAGACACAAGACGGACAGAAGACATTGGGGATCGTCTGTAAAAATCCTAGGCTCCATTCAGGGTTGGTTAGGTTAAAAAGATGATGATCTTGAGGCCTCGACCTAGATTAAAAAGGCACAACTGACTTGACAAAAAGTCGACGAGAAAGCACAAGATACAAAAAGCATAGCGATCGTTTGAATAGAACCTATGTTTTTACCAAAGGTTTAAAGACTATGGCAGCGATAATGATGCTGATATAAAAGTGCAATTTTATTCACATTTTTATTTCTTCCAGTAGAAAACTTACATATTCTCATATGCAGCAAATACTTTATTCACATTTTAAGTGTTTTCATTGTCGGACTGACGAAGAACTAAGAGATGTTTGAACAAATGGCTTCAATTATTATTATTATTTATTTCTACTAAGTGTTGTCTGTTTCTTTTAGTTCTTTTAGTATTTTGATTTAGTGCCCGATGGTCCGTTACAAAATTCAGGATATTTATCAAATGCAAATGCGATATTTGCTAGATTCAAAAGAGATTGTTACTGAAATCATCATCATCATTATCGTCATCATCTCATTTTATATAGTTTTCTATTTTGCTCAGACGAAGATACAAATTGGTTCGAAAACTCGGCCAGAGATATTAATTTACTAATATAAAGGTGTTTAAATTGCTTTCCGTCTTTTTTTTAAAAAGTGTTTGATTAGTTATCAGTTGTCAGTCGTCTTAGTTTTCAAGACGTTTTCCAAAAATACGCTAATGATGGTGATGATGATGATCACGACAGATTAGATGTTCTATCAGAAAGCTGGGGTAAAATTTGACAAAGTGGGTAAATTATTACAACAATCCCATCCTGGCTATCACTGTTTTTTACTACTAAAATATTGATTATACAAATAAACGTGGTCTTATAAACTACCTACAAGCTGCCTTATTCCTGCATTATCAAATACCCATGACGGGACCCTGTTGCAATCATAACTGAAGACCGCTGATCATAAAAGCGCTTTATATGAAAATCAATACCACACATTCAAAAACACATAAAGTATGATGGACTCGTTAACTATGTATCAGCCATCTTACTGGATTTTGCTTCCTTCTGAGTAGACCCTGAGCACAACGATGGCCGAGGACCACTGATCAGAGAACATTGTTGTCTACGAAGATCAATATCATAAATTCAAAGGCACATCATAAACAATTTGATTTATGGACTGGTTCGAATAGCTACTAATCTTCCATCCCGAGTCGCAGAATGAAAAACCTGTTACGCTAGCGTAATAGGAAAAGAAAATCTACGGCGGAAAGAGGGAGTGTCCAGCAGTATGAAATAATCGATGATGATGAACGTTGACGTTTCAGTTGTTGATTGCATCTGATGCCAGACAAATTCTGGAAGGACTGCCTCTGGTTGGTCATTGACGATGAAAGACCATTCTTACACATAAAAAGAATTTCAGTGTTTAAAGACAAAGAAAAATTTATCAATGTAAGTAAAAGGATGAAAAGCAAATGTGGGAAGATTTGAAAAAAGAACCAAGACGCCGCCATGAATGTGAAAAAAAAAAAAAAACGGCCGGTAAGACAGTCTGTATAAAACAGATCAATATTACTGAAGAATACTCGCATAATGTATAATATCTATATCGCGAGCTCTCTCTCTCTCTGTCTCTCAGCCTGTTTGCCTATCTGTCTGTGTGTCTATTTGCCTCTTTCTCTATGTGTCTATTTGATTGGATGTCTGTCTGTTTATTTGTGCATCTGTCTGTCTGTCTGTGTCTGTCTGTCTGTCTGTCTGTCTGTCTGTCTGTCTACCTACCTACCTACCTACCTACCTACCTACCTACCTACCT
>JBCAUA010091984.1:0-10478 GCA_038406235.1 Peronia verruculata
ATATCATAAGACACTTTTACAAAATGATGACAATGATGGTGATGATATGTTGCCCTGAAGAAGACCCATCTAGGTTTAAAAATCTGATCAATCTCATTGGTTTATTCAATTTTTAACACACAATTCTCAAGATTTCTATTTGTTTCCTTTAATATACTAAGTTAGTTACCAGCTGACAATGAGTTTCTTGAATTCTAGGACATTTCAATAAACTGATGATGATGATCACAAACAACTGACTGAGTTCTAAAATTTGTCATTTGTCTATTGCAAGTTTGGTGTTTTCTTCACATCTGGGTATATTATATTCATACTTCTTGTGAAAGTAGCAGTAATCATTTTATAAATTCTTCTGTCATTAAAAATGTTTGTCTAGTAATAGCAATGATAGCAAAAACTGTATTGTTTAATATGATTGATATTTTTTTATTTAATATTTATATGAACTAGGATTAATTAGTTACTGATTGACATACATTTTTTATTCAACATTTTATGAAAATGCTGCTGCAGCTAATAACATGATAGTGTGACAAGCAAATATTAAAATGCACATATGTTAACTTAAACTAACAATGGAAATGATAATGTACATAACTTTGATAAAAACAACGAAGGTGTGACCATGAAATAACATTAACTTAGGGGTCCCTGGTTATTTTCTAGTTTAAGGCTGCAGTATTAGGTTGTTTGTATATCTTTTATGAAAAAAAAAAAGAGAGAGAGAAATGATGCTTTACAGTTCTTCTCTCTCTGTGAAAAAATTCAATTAATGTGTTTGAACTGTGCTCTGGAATCACTAGAGTACAGAATCTGCTTTTCCAGTCTTATAACACAAGAACTGCTTTAAAATCATCCCTCTAAAGTTGTCATGCATCACTTAAATCTTTAACTTTCCTGGAGTGTGGAATCATTATTCTGCAAACACTGCATTTCTGCTTTTTTTTTTTTTTTTAATCCAAAATATTTCCAAAAATTAGGTTTTTTTTAAAATTTTCGTTTTCTTTTTCTATTTTTCTCCTCATTATATTATTCAACGGACGTATGTAATTATTATAAATCCTGTATTTAAAATATGAAAATTTTCCCCAGCCGTCCAATCATTCCCACTACTATAACAAAAAACAAAAGCATATCAGGGTGCATAAATCTCTGTCCATAAAATAAATTTTCATCACCAATCATATCTTACTTGCAAAAATCTACAACATTGATGAAGATGACAAAATCCACAGGTCTTTTCGCAGTAATTCCGTAGGTGGGATCTGCTGAGAGAAGCTCCTTTTCATCAGCTGCTTCAGCTATGTTTTCCAGCTACAGAAAACAGACAAAAAACAAAATAAATAAATCAATTGAAAAAGAAATAAATAAATGAATAATAAACCTAAAGACAGACAGACAAACAAATAAATAGAAAAAGGAAGTGTTAGCCATTGCCTTCTAGGATCACGGATGTTAGAATTTTGTAAAATTCATTTCTAAATCACAGGTCTGACTGATCAAAATGTTAATTCTCAGAGACAGCTCGAACCCTTTGCATCTTGTGGTTGGGCCAGACTTGGAATCAAATGCTCTAAGTTCTGGGTCCCCACCTATAGATACTGAATGTTATTGTCAGATTAATAAGGGTTTAAGTACTTAACAGACACTTGCCTAATAAAAGTATACTTCCCTACAAGCTAAGAACATACAATGTCAAAATTTGGATTGACAGAGGCAATGATAATTGTAAAGCATCTAGATCCTGTGCCGTGTGACAAAAGCTATAAATATACAGGCTTTCTATTATCATTACTTTAGGTGTTTGTTTTATACCCTTGTCCACATTTTCTTTCATGCTACCTAGATAACACAGCTCATCAGTCATAGTGTTGTACTATAACAGGTTTAAAACATCTACAGGATTCTTTCTTTATCTGTATGCTTCACATTTCTGTTCACATAGAACGCCTGCATTTTCTTTCATCACATCCTAACTGCCCCAGATCTGAAAAGCTATTGTGTCTGGCAATAAAGTGACCTCATCTGAAGTATCCAAAATGTCCTATATTATAAATAGATTTTCAAAATACAAATTCAGAGCATTTATTGTAGTTGGTAACACTCGATTGCCTTTAGGATTTCCTTCAGGCTAAGTGTAGATCTAAAAAATCCACAAGCACTCACTGCATTATCAGACACTGTTGTTTCATAATCCAGCTTGTTCAGTATTTTGAGAATGGCTGTCATAAGTTCCGTGTATATGGCTCCTGTCAGCTGGACTCTGTCTGATATGGTGTAGTCCTCTGCAGCCAGGTCCTAATATAAAGATAGAACAACTGTAAAGGTTTTTCTCATCATATGTTGAACTGCAATGCTCATCTTAATCAAGACAACTTATGTATGTCTAATGAGATAATACTTTTATCAGTGTCCAAAAATCAATCTGAAATAAAGGCTCCATTTATGAATTTACTACCTTTATACAAAAGAAACTTAGCAATATTTCATCATCCATCTCAAACAGTGGGTATCATTTGTGGGTTATATCAAAATAGGCTTCAGATGTAATCATAACATTTGAAAAAAAAGCTTACATGACTATACATCAGTTCATGAGAATGAGACAGAGATATCGATGTGTCATTCTGTGAAAATTTAATCCCCTTTTTGTGCATGCAGAATCTGAAACCAATTGGAAAATAAAAGCCCTAATTTTATATACATCTTTAGCTGCATGAGTTAGGTGAGGATTTACTGAAAATTTAATGTCTATTCAATTTCTCAAAACCAACCTTAATTTGGGCACTGTTTAATAGTCCTTTCCATAGGTCAATGTAGTCTTTGTAGCTGAATTTCTTCACACCAAGATCACTCTCCTCCTCCTCCACCTGGGCAGTCTCTGCCACCACAGGGTGCGAACAGGTCCGGATCAGTCCTTGGTAAACTGTTTCACAAATAAATACATAAAGAAAAAGGAAATCAGCACGTATATAAATCCACATAAACGTATCCAAACTTATGTGCATGTGTATGCAGTCATATATTACAAGTTTCTGTAATTGAATAGATGAATCTAGATAACTTGTTCCTGGACTCAAATGTAAATTTCTGGAAGAAAAATCAGCAGAAACAAACACTAAGGCAGAATTGAAACTAAGAAAAAATGTTGCCTTCTGATGAGCATCTTCTGATAATGGCCAATTAGTCCCATAATGACTAGGTGGATTTCCTTACATAAGATAAAGACCTCTGGCATTCATTTTGCATTATCTTTTTATTACATGAGTGTTTTTTTGTTTGTTTGTTACGTTTGTTTTGTTTAATATTTTTTCTTCCAAGAATGGAAATTCTGACACAACTAACAATGGTTTTAGTCACTATGTTTATTATTAAACTAATCAGTTCAATCAATACAAGAATCGCAAAGTGCTTTGAGTCTGAGAGATGTAATTAATAGATAAATTACAGTATTGTATATCTTCGGGGAAAACATATTTATAAAACTAAATAACATTACTGTATCTACATTATAATTTCTAAGATAAACAGGCACATTTGCTTACCTATGGAGGCCAGAACCTTCTGGAAGACAGTGGCTTTGCCCATGAGTGTCAGCAGCAGAAGCAGGATGGACTTGACGCAGGGAAACTGCTGGGGCTTGTTGACCTGAGGGATGTGCTCAATCAGCAAGACAATCAGCCTCTCCAGCACAATGGCATACGGTTCTGACACCTGGGGGGAAAAAGTTGTTAATTGGTCCATCTTAATCTGAATTTAAAGAGACCAGAGATTTATGTGCTTATCTCAACTCTTCTTAAATCATGATTAATCTTAGAATTCTGACAGGACCAAATCTAATACAATCAGCCTCTCCTCAGCATGGCCATTAGACAATTAGATTGTCTTTCAAAAGATTTACTTCAATAATGCCTTTGCTTTTCTCCATTGATGAATTTATTAGAAATGTATGTCTCCACACATCTCTGATCATTGATATTTATGAACCACTACAGGCTTAAAAAAAAAAAAAAGAAAAGAAAAAGAAAAAAAAGAAAAAAAAAATGTACTTTAATGTTTATTTTCTTGGAAAACTGCCATAACAAAATTAAACACTTTATGAGAGTTTCATTTAACATCAGTGTGTCAAGTTTTATACAAAACTCGAATAACTTAAAATTGAAAGCAAAAAATGGTTCTGCTTACTGAATCGACTTGTCGAATAATGTTTGCTAAGGCTGTCAAGTAGCTTGGAATAGCCATGAGTTTCTCATCCATTTCCTCTGTTTGGCTGAAATATATCCATGATACCATTTTCATTTTTGTCCATATGAGACATACACATAGTTTGTGAATGTGATGTTATTCACTGTTGATTTTATTGTTATCTATTTCTCAGTAACAAAATTTTCAAACTTCGATATGCTGCCATGCAGGAGCAGGCAGATGAACTTTAATAGCAATCTGAATATCAATTGCACAAAAATAGATTTTACAAACCTCACTGTTCACTTAAGATAAACAAAAGAAAATAAGATCAATTTTATTTTCTGTAGTGGAAATTTCCTTCCACTGCTGATGAGACATAATGGTACATTTATAATCATTCACAGAGATAAACGCTGCCATGAATGACCATTTCATATCAGTAATGCAGTTCCCAATCTTCCTGACAGATCAAAAAGTGACATTCACAAATATTTACCTGAAGAACTGATGTTCACACTTGCTGATCATCTCCCCCATCATGAACTGGGTGTCTGATTCAGACAGGAATGTTCTGCAGGGCTGCACAAAGCAAACATGACACGATATGAAACAGAAAAATCTAAGAATGCATGTCACAGAGACCCAATGCCAAACTACAGTGTTCAAAACCAACACTCTTATTTTACACTCTTATTTTGTCTCAGAAATTATCCTAGAAAATAATAATGATATTGATATTGTCTTTTTTGAACAATTGAACATGGAATTGATGAAGATCTAACAAAGAGATGCTTGTCATCATTCTTCTGCAATTGCATTTCTAAGATGATTTTGCATCAAACACAAACTGATCACATGACACAAATCATACCACTATTTATTGACGGGATCCCGTGTTAGCGTTACTTTACTTCAGACAATTCCTAAGTAAGATTAAAAATGACAACAGCTGAAAAATCTCTTTTTCAGAGACTGACATCATGCAAATTTCTGATCACTCAATTCAAGAAGAAAGCATATCCTGTTTTTGATGCATGTATGTGTGTTTTTTCTTTTCTCTATATATCAGGGACAACTGACCTCCAGTCCCTGGAAATTTATGGACTTCTAGTACACTCAACTAATGGTTGTAATTAAACCATTAAAAAAAATTTTTTCTGATCCATGTTTTCCATCCAAAACTGAGACAAAAGACTTACAGCAGCTAACAGACCATAGCCTCTAATGGCCATTGACACTTCCTTGTTTGTGGAGTCTTTGTTGTTCATTACTCTGCGGAACTCAAGGAGAAAGAACTGTGGAAAAAAAAATACAATAAGATTGAAAATAATAATAATAATAATAGAAAGCTAAGAAATATTTACTACCTTGAAAATAACCATGAGCCTATATAGGCAAACAGATATATTTTGCATATGAACACAGAAAGGATTCTAAAGCAAAAAATAGTTCTTGCCTGGATGTCGAGTCAGAGGGCATATATCTATGACAATATGAATAACTAAAACACCATGAAATGCAGGTCCTTTAAATAAAATTATTAGGAGTACTTTGATGTCCATTTCTTTCCTGTAAATTTTTTCTATTACTTTTGCTGAAAGGAAACTTTCCAGACAAGTGTCCTTCTTGTCAGAAAGCATACTGGAGAGTGCAGCTGTTTTTTCTCTGGAAATAATTTTCTATAATTGTCCGATTGCTCTGCATCAAGGCATCCCTATAAACAGGCCAGTTAATCTGATTCACTGAAGGCTGGAAATAAATCTTGGCCCCGAAATTATATTGTTCTGAATGCAACAATTTTATGATGTACTTTGAATTATTTCATTTTCAGACGATGAATCTTTGTGGGCTGCAAACTTTTAATTCTGCTGCATACTGTCAATAAATGCTTCCCTTTCTTGGATTCCACTCAAGTAAATCACAATAAGTAACTGTGATATGTTATCACATTATATGGAATCGGCTTATAATCTCTGAAATTTCTGTTTTCCTTCCTTCAGAGAAAAGAGACATGGTGTATATCTTAACTTGCCTTGAAGACAGCGCCCTCTTTTTGTCCCAGTTTGGCTCTTTCCACCAGTTCCTCACAAACCTTCAGTCAAATGTATATGAAAAAGGAGGGAAACTTCTTGGTGAACAAATGAAATGTCACAAAACTTCAACATAGACAGCATCTCAGCTAACAGATTCAATGTACACTATTTTTAAGCCATTCTCAGCGCCTTTGCACACTGATTATGTCAATTAAACCCAGTAATCAAATGAAGGAATCTTTAACAAAATTTGATTTTGCACAACATTTCTCAGTCAAAATACATTTCATGAATGCTTCTAACACTACTTACTTCTCTCATGACCACTTAGATTTTTTTTTTTTACAAAGACCACTTACTTCTTTCATGGATGCCTCTAATAATATTACTTACTATTCTTAAAGAATGCCTCTAATGCTAGCTACTTACTTCTTTCAAGAATCCCCTTGAATGTCTTCAACACTAGTTTCTTCTTCCATGAGCAGCTGTCACTTTACTTACGTCTTTCAAATTCATGAATGCCTATAGCACTCCTGACATCTTTCACAAATGCCTGTAGCACTTCTTACTTCTTTCATGAATGCCTCTAACAGTCCTTACTACTTTCATGACTGCCTCTAACAGTACTTACTACTTTCATGACTGCCTCTAACAGTACTTACTACTATCATGATTGTCTCTGACACTACCTAATTCTTTCACAAATACCTCTAACACTACTTACTTCTTTCATGAATGCCCCCAAGGCAGATACACCCAGATGCAACACCTCCTTGTTACGATGATGGCTCCATGCTTGGAACTTTTCATACATTGGCTGGTAAGGAACAGAAAAGAACAGAATTCATCCACTTGACCACAATGAAAATTAACCTTAAAAATTCCCAAGATCATTAGCAATTAAAAATTTAATTCTTTCAGTGAAACTGTTATCTTACGGGCATATGCTATAAAAAAACCAGTTTCACCATTTGTTAAGAAAGACCCTTTTTTTTTTGTTTTGCATTACAGTATATAACGAAGATGAAGAAAAAAAAATCCATTTATTATAATAATGATGGTAACCATCTTGGATTTTTAATACACATCTTTTGCTTGCAAAAAAAGTTCTGTTTATAAGCTAATTGCTCCGAAACAAACAACATGAAACAACTTTAGATATGTATACGTCTTTGTATAAAAGGATTTTTGCAATTCATTAGCCCTGTGTCTTGTAATAAATGACGGCAACAACTTAAAGATCCTTTCAAGATTTGTTTTTCATTAATTCCTTTTTTCAGACAGCAATAAAACAAAAATGGGCAAACATACTGAAATTTGATTCATATAAATATTCATCATACTCAGGCAACTCAGCACTGCAAAGGTTTAGCCTATTTAGACACAAAAGGAAAAAGTTATAGGGAATTTTCTTTTAAGAAAAAATTGAAACAATCAACGAAAAAAAAATTTTTTTTCTCAGTCCAAACACCAAATTTAAAACAAAAGTCTCAAAAGGAAGTTTTTCTCACTTTTCTGTCAGCCCAAGGCAGTCAAAAGGTATCATTTATGCAAAACGTTTTCATACTTTTTGTCACTTTTTCATTCCTATCCAAATTAGAGAATTTTTTTTTCTTTTGTCATTTCAGTTTGCTGAAATAGAAGTGGAAAAACATGGTCTAGCTGAGATTCCTGATGCATATTTCTTTTCTTCTATTTAGTTCAGTGTTCACATGGAATGGTTTGTCGCATTTATCATGCATGAAATTTTGAGTATGAAAACTAAAAAAAAAAAAAAAAAGATTGTGGATAAACTTTAGTATAGTGTTATATACAGTAGACTTAATTTTATGGTTTGGTGAGCTGAGACAATTGTATCTCATGTACAAATGGATAAGGAAGTAAATTTGAAATTATTCAATATGATGGAACAATTTTTAATTTTAATTTTTGTTTATCTCCCCATGGCCTTGAAGAAAAGACAAAATCAGCTTGAAATTCAGTTGAATAAATATGGGAACATCACATAGTCAGGATCTTCCTTCAACATTGTAAACATCTGAACAGTGGTTGGGCAAAAAGGGAATGATCACAGGGGAAACTGGTTTTCCCAAAGCAAGACAAATCAGACAGTTTCCTTCACAATAGATGTTGTCTTGCAATCCACTGAAATGAATCAGAGGTCACAGTTATGAGGCCATAAGAAAGGGAAGTGAGTGTAATCAATTTCGGCAGTTCATGTTCAAACTTAACTATTTCCACACCAAGGGGTTTTCAATGGTTATATCAGACATTTTAAAAGTGAACTGCAACAATTTGAAAAGGAAAAGGTTACTGTTCATGATGACAGTCTAAAATCAAGCACTGACCCAAACAGTCTATGACTGGCGCAGCTACAGAAATGCAAATCATCCATACATATAAATGACTGGCATGGCTGAGTTATATTCTGATCGATAACATCCAGTTTGATCAATGAAACTCCATTTAACAGCTGATTCATGTAACTTGGTTTAGTGACATCAAACTGATAATCTAGATAGCCATGGTGTTAGGGCCATGATGTCAATCTGCTTTCAGCCCAATGTTGGAAAAAGTTGCAAATCTTTATTATTTTCACCTCATATATTTGCAGAAATTAGACCAAAAAAAAACAAACAAACTAGAAAGTATTTGTGTCACTCAATAAATAAGAGGAACACAGAGCTACGGCTGGAGACAATGGACTGTTACTGCCAAGAAGTACTAAAATAGAAAAATTTGATATTCCTGAAACAGAACATACGTTCATCCTGAGCTATCGGAAAAGTTTCATCTATGGTGTCAACACCTCACCTTGTACTCATCCATCAGATACTTTCTAAACTGTCCTGCATGTCGAGTGAAAAGATTCAGGCCAGCCCTTGGTACATCATATCTTGTGTATGTGATTTTTGGATCAATTGCCATTCTTGCATACTTGAAAATTTCATAGGAGAATTTGGATTCTGTAAAATTCAAACACGACCAAATTGTAATCAGCTATAACTGCATAAAACTTACAATTCACAGGAGAATTTTGATCCAACAGATCAGAATGCACGAGAATAAAAATGTATCAAACTTCTTTTGTGTCCTAAGATATAATTTCGATTGCCTGCATTTTACTACAATTGGTTGCAGTGTATGGATGGAGGTGATTACAACAAAAAAATCAAATTCTCCATAACTGATCCTCGGGTTTCTAAAATCAATCCTGATTATGTCCCCTAGCAAGTCCCCCGGTTGCTTCATTGACCCTGCCGGTAGCCCATCGAGGTTTGCCTGTTGAGGTTGGTGTGTGAAGGCATACGAGTGGCATAGGGCTTCGGCCTGAGCCACTACTATAAGCCAAGGGAGGTCCCCTCCCTAGTTCCGACCTCTACTTCTCGCGGTAGCAATCGTAAAGGATCTGGCCTGGCCAGTACTGCCAGATCTGAACTGACAGAGGCGGGACGTCGGGCAGCCAGCGATACCAAACTGGTCTAGTCCCCCTCTTGGTAGGTGTCCGGGCGACACTGGTATTGCACTTCGCCAGGGTGGGTACTGCCGCCTGGACGGGCGGGTTGCTGAAGCTTGCCCCCCCCCCCGGCTCTGCCTGACATGCGAGTGGGGAGAGAGGTTGGGCACTGCTGGGTGGGGCGGCTGACGCTTCGTGACGAAATCCAGTGTACAGGGTGCTCACCAGTCAAACGGCCCTGGGGATTAGAGAAAGCCAAGTGCTAGCCATTCTTCCAGCGCCTAGCGCACACTGTAGGGCCCTACGCAAGTAGGCTAGAATAAATTCAGCCTTGGGAGTGGTTCCCATAGATGCACCTAAGTTGTGGCTCTGCCCGCTTAGATAGTCCGAGCATCTTATTGGTCCGGCTGAAATGGTCCGGTGGAAAAATTGTTGGGTCCTACAAGGAGCTGGTGCGTGGCCCTGCGGCGGGGGTCCCAGCTGCGGGTCGCCGCCCTCAGTCGAAGTTGATTGGGCACGTCTACTTGTCCCTATGAACCACCTGTGTGGCCTGGACTACAGAGTAATCGGAGGAGTCAGAGAGAGGGCAGTAGGTCAATTTGGTATGCTGCCCCGTCTGACCCCTGCGCCGGGTGGAGGTTGAGCTGCGGCCCTTGCTCGCTTATAAGGGCTGCGGCTCTCCCAGTTCTTTTTGATCTCTCGGTTTTCCTTGGTGAGTTTTGTCCTGTTGAGGAAGCGCCAGCATAAGACCGGTACTTCCTCGAGTGAAAGCTTTGCACCTGTCGTCCCTCCTGGAGGCT